>ML310935.1:0-58973 GCA_005239505.1 Nicotiana paniculata
ACAGTTTGTATCATCTATTGTATATTCTACTAGTTCGCCTATTGACTTGTACACTAGTTCCTGCAACGCACACAGTAGACTCTTTATTTTGGGACTGTATATATTGGATCACTATCATTTTGGTTGTATTTACTTAAATTGGTTAATGTTTCCGCTTTTATTTAAATGATCTAAGCTTAAAACTTTTGTAATATGTGGGGTGGGTATGTTAAATAAGGAAAATCTCACTAGTAAACAACTGTTGGCTTGCCTGACTCCGGTGTTGGGCGCCATCACGACCTGTGTTGGATTTTGGATTTTATATATATATATATAATCCAAGTATTTAACTTGAAATAGGTGGGAATCACTTACCTTGACATAGCTGATGAAGATGAAGCTCCAAAATCGCCCCTAGGTCGTCTCCCATGGAGGAAATGAGATGAAATGAGCCAAACCCATTTTTTCAAACTTATACACTGCCAAGAGACTCTTCTTCGCGTTCGCGGGCCTCCCCTTGCGTTCGCGAAGAACAAAACTCTCGAAAAGCCATTCCAAACTCTTCTCAGACAGCCTCTAATATTATGGTCATAACATTTTTCACAAAACTCCAAATGAAAAATGATTTAATGTTATGAAAACTATACTTCAAGATCTACAACTTTCATGTTTTTCTTATCTCCCAATTACTTATATATTTCTAGATATAAACTACCAAAGTCAGCCCTGTGCAACACAAATGTCTTCTTCATCTTCCCTAAAACCCTATAGTGTACCAACCATAACTCTTTGTACACAAATCCAAATGCTAAATGGTTTAACTTTATAGAACTAGACACAAAGGGTTACAACTTTCATTTTTACATCATCTCGAAATTTCCTATAGATTGCGAGATATGAGCCTCCGAAGTCAGACTTGCATTACATATATTTTCTTCTTCGCGAACGCGAAGAACAAAGTCCCTGAAGCCAAATCCTTCTTCGCGAACGCGAGAGTATCCTCGTGAACGCGAAGAACAACACCAGCATCAGCCATTGCAAAACAGCCTGAAATGATCTGAAACCACCCCGAAACACACCCGAGGCCTACGGGACCCCGTCCAATCACACGACCCAGTCTCATAACATCCCACAGACCTGCTCGAGGCCTCAAATCACATCAAACAACGCTGAAATCATGAAACACACTCCAATTCAAACTTAGTGAACTTTAAAATTTCCAACTTCTACATTCGATGCTGAAACCTATCAAATCACGTCTGATTGACCTCAAATTTTGCACACAAGTCATATTTAACATTACGGACCTACTCCAACCTCCGGAATCGGAATCCGACGCCGATATCTAAATTTCCACTTTCGGTCGAACTCCTCAAAAACCTTCAAATTTCTAACTTTAGCTAAATGACCTACTAACCTCCGAATCCACTTCCGGTCGCGCTCCCAACACCAGAATCACCATACGAAGCTATTCCCAGATTCGAAATTCCAAACGGGCATCGATAACACAGAAACACACTTCAACCTAAATTTATGAATTTCTTCCAAGAATGTTAACTTCCACAATAAGCGCGGAAACACTCCCGGGTCATCCAAAACCTGATCCGAACATACGTCCAAGTCCGAAATCATCATAAGAACCTGCCGGAACCTTCAAATCCCGATTCCGAGGTCGTTTACTCGAAAATCACAACTCAACCAATTCTTCCAATTTAAAGCTTCCGAAATGATAATTCTCTTTCCAAATCGACTCTGAACTTCCCAAAATTCAATTCTGACCACGCGTGCAAGTCATAACACCTGAAGTGAAGCTGATCATGGCCTCAAACCGCTGAACGATGCGCTAGAGCCCAAATCGACCAGTCGAGTCGTTACAGTTTTACCCAAAATACAGATCTTGGTTCAAACAATTAGATTTAAATAAAGAAAAGTCAATCTTAGCTAATAATAATATCCAAAAGATGAGGTTATCGATTTTATGACATATAATATGTATATTTGACCGAATGGTAATGAATGTAAGCACTAATAACAGTATTCAATGATCCAACAAGGTGGGAGATAGCATTAAATAGTAATAAATAGCAATGAATGGTATTTAAGTAAATAAAAACGTGTGAGCCACCCAAAAAGGGGTGGGATCCGTGGATATTTTTTCTGATAATGAAGAAATATTGATGAGCCTTAGAACACTTAGGTTGTTCTTGGATCAAGTGGAAAAGCTAGACAAAAATCTTAGTAAAAAGGTTGTTTTCGTATGCTTGTAATATGGTCAGATTCTTTCTATAAAGTCAATGTATTTTCTTACAAGTGAATATCTCTTGTCCCTATCATTGTGTCTCTTTCTATTTATAGGAGACATATCCCTAGAGAACCTAATAGTATAGGTGCGGAGAATATCCACTAGAATATTCTCTTTAGTGTCCTATCTTAAAACTAGCCGTTATAACTCTGTAAGATGCTCCACCTCGACCTTGACCTATGACAACTTCTCAACCTTGATCCTTGCTGACTCTTCAACAAAAACCTTCATTATTTCGGGAACCACTTCGACCTTGGGAAGGTCCCCATTAGAGTCGTATTAGTGACATATGGCAGTCTGTGAATGCCTCCTTAATGTTAACATGGTTTGATCAAATTAGAGATAACTTTTTACCCATATAGTTAGTCCCTCCTCTTATTGAAGTCGTCGTCACGGGTGAGCTTAAATAGTGGAAAATGTCATTTTCGATCGAACTTATCGAGTAAGATGCAAGTGTCGTAATCTTCGTGTCGTACAGGCCACGTTTCCCTCTATGAGCCGCATATTTCAAATACCACAAGTTTCTCGGGTGATTTTGTTGGAGTTATCATGTCCAGGGAATAGAATTATGTCATGACATCATGCGTCATTATGATGCATATTCCCGATACGTTGCCTCAATTCATGTGTGACTCTTGATTGGATCTACCATTTCGATTTCGGTGCCAATTATGATGAGTCATTTTCGAGTTTAGTGCCCTGATCTCTACAAATAGAGGTTTTTGGACTTGAGTTTGAAGTTTTTTTCTTCTAACTTTCAAGAGCACCATCCTTCTTTTTGCCATTTTCTTCTCTAAACTTCCTTTCCTCACTTTATTGCCCTGCTACATTCCCATTTTTTCCTGCTTGTTATTCTTCTTTACTACCTTGTATCATGTCTAACTTACCAAAATTGTCACGACCCAAAATCTTCTAAGGCTGTGATGGCGCCGGACACCACAGTCAGGCAAGCCAATCATTAATTAGTTTAAATAAATTCTTGTTTTAACATTTATGAAAATCATTACCTTTCACTTTATTACATAATAACTAAATAAAATCCGTTAAGTAAATACAATGGTTTAAATATTCCATTTTAGCAAATATATCCCAACACATCCCAGAACCCGGTGTCACAAGTACATGAGCAAATTCTAAGAATTTCACAAATACTACAAGCTTGTCCGAAATAGAAATTGGACAAGGATTTTAAACTGGAAATAGATACAATATGAGGGAGTCTCTGTCAGCTGCGGATCGCCTCCGGATGATACAGCTCGCCTAAGCCTCCAACCAGCCATGTCGCTCTGAAAGTACTTGTGCAATAAAAATGCACAGCAAGTGTAGCATGAGTACAAAAACAATGTGTACTCAGTAAGTCGTCCATCTAACCTCAGAGGGGTAGTGACGAGAGGTCGAATTAGACACTCACTAAGGTTCAACAAATTAATTTAACAGCATATGATGAACACGGTAGGCATGTAAAGGTAGTAAAGTAGCAAATATATAAGGCACTAAAATCCAAGTAAATNAATATCTTAAATAAACAATTTCCCCTTTGTTTCCCCCCAAATATCTTAAATAAACAATTACTTCTTTATTATTCCCCAAATATCTTAAATAAACAATTACTTCTTTATTTTTCCCCAAATATCTTAAATATACAATTACTTCTTTATTTTCCCCCATATATCTTATCACTTAGAAATCCATGAAAAACATTTAACAAGTTAGCATGCGCATACGGGATAATAACAACCGGCCTGAGCCATCATAATAATCATCTTTGTGCACTGCCGAGGGTCGAACGGCCCGTACCATAAGTGCACTTTTCAATAAAATAATCATGTCTATGCACTGCCGAGGGTCGAACAGCCCGCACCATAAGTGCATTTCTCAATCCGCCGTGGCGTACGGCCCGCTCCCATGAGAGTGGGGGAAATAAGAGTCCGCTCGCGGAATGTAAATTGCGAAGCGGTCACATGCAGTCATGCACAATCAACAGTCCACCCCGAATACGTCGGGAAAACAAATACTCAAGTAAATGACCGATTTCTCTTTTAAAACCCACAAAATAGTATTGAAATCCTTTCTTGAAATTCATTTGCCAAGTTTAATAATATTCAATAATATCACCTCATCAGGTATAGAATTATCCACGAAGGAAATCAATTCTCTTTCTAGATGATTAAGAAAATAAACTCTAGTCTTCTTTTGATATTCAATTAGATTTCAATACGCAATCTAATATTACAGGCAGGATCACAGGTACAACAGGTAAGGCATGCTAGTGGGTCCTAGACTACCCGGACATGGCATAATAGTAGCTACCCGCGGACTCCCGTCACCTCGTGCATACGTAGCCCCCGCAGATAGTAGCACATGCTTAATTAGTTCACCTAGGGGGACAATTCCCCCTCACAAAGTTAGAAAGGAGACTTACCTCGCTCTGAAATTCTATAATCGGCTTCCAAGCCCTTTCGACGACTCCAATGGATGCACAATACCCCAAAACTATCCAAACAACGACACACCAATGAAAATATACTCTAATATTTGTAACAATTCCAAATTATATAATTTTCCAACCCCGCTCAGCGAATTGACCAAAATGCCCTTGGGCCCCCGTGCCCGAAATCCGAAATTTCTCGAAGATACATTCTACCCATAGCCTTATTAACTCAAATATATAATTTACTCTAAATTCCATGCTCAAATTCGTGGTTAAAATCCAAATACAAATTTCTAGGTTTTCATCAAGATTTCCCAATTTTCCTACAAATTCTCATGTATAATTCCATGTAATAACCTTGTATTTAACTTAGAAACATGAAGCAACTACTTACCTAACATTGCATGAAAACAATCCTCCTTTGAAACCTCCCAAAATCGCCCATGCCAAGATGAAATAGTGAGGAAATAGCCAAAAATCACGGTAATAAAACATTCTACCTAGGCCATTTTTCGCACTTGCGATCCAGCTATCACACCTGCGATTCCGCAGGTGCGCCCAAACTTCCGCACCTACGGTTTTTCCTCAACTCCAGCCAAATTCGCACATGTGCCCCATAGCCTGCATCTGCGACTTCGTAGGTGCGGAAATATCATCACACCTGCGCTCCCATCCAGACCACCACTTCTTCGCACCTGCGGCGCCATTGCCGCACCTGCGGCCAAAGCCTCGCAGGTGCGGTCACACCAGATGACAGCAATTCTAGCTCCTCTTCTAACTTCAAATATTGATCCGTTAACCACCCGGAATCCACCCGAGGCCCCCCGGGACCCCATCCAATTATACCAAACTATTCCAAAACATAATGCGGACTTTCTCGAGGCCTCAAATCACATCAAACAACATCGAAACCACGAATCGCACCCAAATCCCAACTTTATGAACTTAGAAATTTCCAACTTCTACATCCGATGCCGAAACCTATAAAATCACCTCCGAATGACCCCAAATTTTGCACACAAGTCATATTTGACATTGCGGACCTGCTCAAATTTCCAGAATCGCATTCCAACCCCGATATCAAAATTCCCACTTCCGGTCAGATTTCTCGAAAACCTTCAAATTTCTATCTTTAGCCAAATGACTTCAAAATGACCTACGGACATCCGAATTCACTTCTGATCGCGCTCCCAACTCCATAATCACCATACGAAGCTATTCCCAGACTCAGAATCACAAAAGGACATCAATATCACTGAAATGCGCTTCAAGCCAAACTTAGGAAATTCCTTCAAATATGCTGACTTCCACAATATACGCTGAAATGCTCTCGGGTTATCCAAAACCCGATCCGGACATACGCCCAAGTCCGAAATCATCATACAAACCTACAGAAACCTTTAAATCCTGATTCTGAGGTCGTTTACTCAAAATTTCAATCTTAGTCCATTTCTCCATCTTAAGGCTTCTGAAATGAGAATTTTCTTTCTAAATAAACTCTAAACTTCCCGAAATTCAATTCCGGCCACACCTACAAGTCATAATACCTGAAACGGAGCTACTCATGACCCCAAACTGTTGAACGACGCGCTAGAGCTCAAAACGACTGGTCGGGTCGTTACATTCTCCCCCACTTAAATAGACGTTCGTCCTTGAACGTGCCAAGAACTGCTCTGGAGTTATTTGAAATCATTGTTTAACACCTCGAGCACCTGACCGTGCTACCACAACCCAGTTGAGTACATTAGCTCTATCAAATATGAATATTTCTTTCTTTATCCATATAATAGGCTCAGAACCTAGTTCCAACACCTGAAATTTCTCTGTCAGGCCTAGTTCCAATATATAAACACTGTATCAACTACCACACGCTATACCAGAACATGACAGCATACCTTTGTTGAATTAGCACCATGCACCGCATAATTCATCACCTGACCACAACGACGCTCCCTGGACCTTAATAGCCAAAATTCCATGAATCTGATACTCCCAAGGCACCTTATGACATATATATACATCCTGCTATAATGTTGGAGATACCACCACAACGGAGGAGACGGGTAGAAATTCATAACCAACTGCAGAGTTAACAAATCATTGAATATCTCATCTTGACTAGAATCATCACCTCATTATGAACCAACTGTTAGTAATTGTCCTTCAATGTATCTCACATAATCTTATCGCACCGATCCCTGATCCAATAATCTCGTCTCACCCAGTATGAACTGCTCAGACAACAAATCACCCCAAACATGACCAACAGTCTCACATGACACCACAACGCGCCAATAGGCCATAACTCGAACATGATACATGAAGAAATGACTCAGGAAAATACTACTCTACTCACGCAACTTATTATGAACTCTTCTCAGAAAACAGAAAGTAAAACATAAGAATATAAATATAGGAACCTTACTCATCATCACACTGTTGCGGCGTGCAACCCGATCCAAATGACATACCAGTGGTGGCGTGCCACCCGATCCCATCATAAAATTCACATAAGGAAATATACACGGAACTGAATTGCTTACTATTACAAATTACTGAATATCGATCATAAGCACGCTAAGTGCATAATACCATCCTGAGGAGACTGATAAAGCCATATGCTTACAAAACTCAAGCACAACTGAGGTGCGATATACATATACTATGGCTCTCAAGAGCTGTCCTGCTCACATAACATCATCACTACGCGGAGATCTCAACTCATAAGAAATTATCAAGTCGTTTCACAACCCACACAGCACAATCATATTATCAAATGAATTTGACGAAGACGAAACAACACCTGATATTCCAACACCCCTCCCTGAGGAGCGCTATACTGAAATGAACACATCTGCCTCACGTGAAGCCCATAATCCTGTTTAAACCCATTCACACACTTCAAGTTGATTCTTCTTGCACTGAACTAGGATAATAGCTTGACCTGGGTCCATAATAACCCACTTCCTCTCCTAAAACTCAAGAAGAATCATCATTGCCAGTACAAACACCCCACAATCCCCAACCAAATGAAACAAACGCCTTCCAGGCATAAACTCTCAAATAAGCAATACTTCCCTTCTTTATACTCAGTCCAAATCTTCAATCCATCAAGTGACTACATGTCACACTTTTACAATCTTCTCGTGGTTACGCTCCCACGACCTTCCACACCAGGTAACAAGTCTGCACATCCGCATCACCGACCACACTAATACTGCACAACACATCAAGAACACACGACCAGGGTACAAAGCCTCTTTCACTGAATATCGATCTCAGGTGACACTGAAGATAACACCAGCTTACTCTGAACTTTCAAATAACTTTCTCTTGCTCATCCGAGCTCATGAAATCCTAGTTAACACCAAACTGCAATCTCGATTCTTACTCCCAGTTACATACTGCTCACCGCACCTAACGTGCCAATATGAGATAGCGCGAGAGTTCCATCACAACTTCTGAACCACCAATAGGGTGAGCACTACATCACATAGAACCCTTTTACTTAACTCAATTCAAGAGAACCATTACAACACTCGAGTAAATTCTCACAATCACCCAACATGCAAATCCTTAAGTAGTAGTCTATGCCACCATAACCCTTCGAGGATCCGCCTACCCCTGACAGGCCATAACACTCAAATGCTCCCACATGAAATCCATTACGACGGACGACAAGCCCAGAACACACCGGCACAACCACATGCATAACTTAATCACATCGAAGGAACTGATCGTTGTCGTAAATGTGCCATTTCAACCATGGCTAATCAATCTATCTTCTTATAATCATATTCAATTGCCTCAGGAATAATAGTACCTTCCTTCATCCCATAGCAAACTCAACCCTCACTCATCCCGAGTGACCTTGATTCACGAGAACATGTTTCCTAAATCCCGCAATCCGTCTCATACCCTCCTGAAAATCTTTCTACAACCCGGAGTTTATTTCCCTCACTCCTCCAATACTACCCTGCATGCTGAAAATAACATAGAACACTCCAACCATATTCCTTTTTCTCAGAAATTACTTTGCAAAAGCTCGATTCTTGATTATACTACTGCCTGAAGCCTTTAAACGCCGCATTCTTAACTTTTGAATTCACTAGGACCTCTATTGGGAGTCACCCACTCTGACTGGCCCCGAATCCAATCACCCCAAGGCTCTTCTAGCTCACGAACACCCTTTTTAATGAATCACGTGACTGAGTCACTACCCTTGCATTTCGCCTATACGTTAAGCAAAATTCTGAATCCTCCAAAGCCTAACCCTGGTCTATAGGGCCAACCTTTGCACACATTCATCAAATCCCATGCACAATTACCATCCTACTCCTTTCCCTTAGTTGTACCAACTTGCCAATATGCCGACAATCTGAATCCCCATGAAAACACAATCCTACAGCCCAACTGCAGGTGGTGGGACTCCCCCACTTAGCCCAAAGCTACCCCTTGCACTACTTTAGACCCTGCTGAGATCCTTTCCCCTTGTTAACATGATTTTGCTCAACCAATCCGTCCAATTCTTCCAAATTCTCTTGTTAGCACTCCCTAATTACTCAAATTCTCTAGCATCATTCACACATCTTGCCTCCTACTAAACGGCCACTAGAACCCCTCACGGAGACTTGCCAACCACACAACCGCTAACCTACTCACAGGAGACAACCCACCTGTGTAAATCACCAACTGAAACCTTCCAACGACGTCGTACTGCACTATCTCTACGACATCAATACTCCATCCTAAGCCTGTTCTCTTCACCAACCTTACCAGTCCGCCCGCTCCCCATGGACATCTACTAACTGCGCTACAATACCTTCTAATTTACCACCATGTTGCCGCTCCCCCACTTTGCGACTGCTCGACTTCTGCTTCCTACACTTGGCCTCCTAGAAATGGAACCACCGCCTAGCCTCAATTCAATATCATTCTCTTCCAACCGCATTCTTCAATACTCCTTCACATATTCTGGCCGCATGCACCCGAAGAAACCATGGCACTGACGAACTTAAAACATTCCATTCGATCAAGGACGACGATAACACGTCACAGGTGAATACTCCACCTTACTTGAAACACCAAGTCTTACTACTTTATCAATCCAAAACCTGGCCATTTATAGGTCAATTGCCTTCCTTTCGCCGGAATCTAAATACTTAAATCTCACAATCACACTCTGAGAAGACCTCTCTCCAAGCCATTCATCACCCCCAACCTCTGGGCAAGCATTCTATCATTATATCGACATCGCGTGATAACCAATCGTAACCATCATCACAACCTGAGCATAGCCTCAGTTCTCAGAAACACAGCAACCGAGCTGAAACAGCATAATATTCTTCTGCAGGGTAACAACAACAACCCCATCCATCTACTCATGGGAAGCACCTCGCACCATATCCGTAGCACCATATCAATTCCTCAAATTCCAGATTCATAGCAAGCGTTCCGAGACACATAAGATTGAGAAGGAATAAGCATAGGCATAAGCCTCAAAAGGAATATAATCGCACGATGAGGAATCAAGAAGGGAAGTACTCCTAACAGCCCTGTAGCCTCTCGAAGATAAGTACAGACGTCTCCGTACCGATCCGCAAGACTCTACTAGACTTGCTCATGACTCGTGAGACCTAAGGGAACCTAGCGCTCTGATACCATGTTGTCACGACCAAAAATCGGCTAAGGCCGTGATGGTGCCGGACACCACCGTCAAGCAAGTCAATCATTAATTAGTTGAAATAAATTCATGTTTTAACATTTATGAAAATCATTACCTTTCACTTTATTACATAATAACTAAATAAAATGGTTTAAATATTCCATTTTAGCAAATATATCCTAACACATCCCAGAACCCGGTGTCACAAGTACATGAGCAAATTCTAAGAATTTCAAAAATACTACAAGCTTGTCCGAAATACAAATTGGACAAGGATTTTAAACTGGAAATAGATACAATATGAGGGAGACATTGTCAGCTGCGGATCGTCTCCGGATGATGCAGCTCGCCTAAGCCTCCAACCAGCCAAGTCGCTATGAAAGTACCTGTGCAATAAAAATGCACAGCAAGTGTAGCATGAGTACAAAAACAATGTGTACTCAGTAAGTCGTCCATCTAACCTCAGAGGGGTAGTGACGAGAGGTCGAATTAGACACTCACTAAGGTTCAACAAATTAATTTAACAGCATATGATGAACACGGTAGGCATGTAAAGGTAGTAAAGTAGCAAATATATAAGGCACTAAAATCCAAGTAAATATTGAAAGTAAATAAACAGTTACTACTTCCTCATTTTCCCTCAAATATTTTAAATAAACAATTTCCTCTTTGTTTTCCCCCAAATATTTTAAATAAACAACTACTTCTTTATCTTTCCCCAAATATCTTAAATAAACAATTACTTCTTTATTTTTCCCCAAATATCTTAAATAAACAATTACTTCTTTATTTTCCCCCAAATATCTTATCACTTAAAAATCCATGAAAAACAATTAACAATTTAGCATGCGCATACGGGATAAGGACAACCGGCCTGAGCCATCATAATAATCATCTTTGTGCACTGTCGAGGGTCGAACGGACTGTACCATAAGTGCACCTTTCAATAAAATAATAATGTCTATGCACTACCGAGGGTCGAACGGCCCGAACCATAAATGCATTTTTCAATTCGTCGTGGCGTACGGCCCGCTCCCATGAGAGTGGGGGAAATAACACTCCGCTCGCCGAATGTAAATTGCGAAGCGGTCACATGCAGTCATGCACAATCAACAGTCCACCCCGAATACGTCGGGAAAATAAATACTCAAGTAAATGACAGATTTCTCTTTTAAAAACCACAAAATAGTATTGAAATCCTTTCTCAAAATTCATTTTCCAAGTTCAATAATATTCAATAATATCACCTCATTAGGTATACAATTATCCACGGAGGAAATCAGTTCTCTTTCTAGATGATTAAGAAAATGAACTCTAGTCTTCTTTAGATATTCAATTATGATTTTGATTATATTAGCAGTGTAATGTTACAGGCAGGATCACAGGTATAACAGGTAAGGCATGCTAGTGGGTCCTAGACTACCCGGACATGGCATAATAGTAGCTACGCGCGGACTCACGTCACCTCGTGCGTACATAGCCCCCACAGATAGTAGCACATGCTTAATTAGTTCACCTTGGGGGACAATTCCCCCTCACAAAGTTATAAAGGAGACTTACCTTGCTCCGAAATTCTATAATCGGCTTCCAAGCCCTCCCGACGACTCCAATGGATGCACAATGCCCCAAAACTATCAAAACAACGACAAACCAATGAAAATATACTCTAATATTTGTAACAATTCCAAATTATATAATTTTCCAACCACGCTCAGCGAATTGACCAAAATGCCCTCGGGCCCACGTGCCCGGAATCCGAAATTTCTCGAAGATACATTCTACCCATAGCCTTATTAATTCAAATATACAATTTACTCTAAATTCCATTCTCAAATTCGTGGTTAAAATCCAAATACAAATTTCTAGGTTTTCATCAAGATTTCCCAATTTTCCTACAAATTCTCATGTGTAATTCCATGTAATAACCTTGTATTTAACTTAGAAACATGAAGGAACTACTTACCTAACATTGCATGAAGAAAATCCTCCTTTGAAGCCTCCCAAAATCGCCCATGCCAAGATGAAATAGTGAGGAAATAGCCAAAAATCATGGTTATAAAACATTCTGCCCAGGCCATTTTTCGCACCTGTGGCCAAAGCCTCGCAGGTGCAGTCACACCAGATGACAGCAATTCCAGCTCCTCTTCTAACTTCAAATATTGATTCGTTAACCACCCGGAATCCACCCGAGGCCCCCCAGGACCCCGTCCAATTATACCAACATGCTCCAAAACTTAATGCGGACTTGCTAGAGGCCTCAAATCACATCAAACAACATCGAAACCATGAATCGCACCCAAATCCCAACTTTATGAACTTAGAAATTTCAGGCTTCTACATCTGATGCCGAAACCTATCAAATCACCTCCGAATGACCCCAAAGTTTGCACACAAGTCATATTTGGCATTACAGACCTGCTCCAACTTCCGAAATTGCATTCCGACCCCGATATCAAAATTCTCACTTCCGGTCAGATTTCTCGAAACCTTCAAATTTCTATCTTTAGCCAAATGACTTCAAAATGACCTACGGACATCCGAATTCACTTCCGATCACACTCCTAACTCCAGAACCACCATACGATTCCCAGACTTGAAATCCCAAACGGACATCAATATCACTGAAATGCGCTTCAAGCCAAACTTAGGAAATTCCTTCAAAAATGCTGACTTCCATAATATACGTTGAAACGCTCACGGTTATCCAAAACCCGATACGGACATACACCCAAGTCTGAAATCACCATACAAACCTGCAGGAACCTTCAAATTCTGATTCTGAGTTCGTTTACTCAAAATTCCAATCTTAGTCCATTTCTCCAACTTAAGGCTTTTGAAATGAGAATTTTCTTTCCAAATCAACTCTAAACTTCCCGAAATTCAATTCTGACCACACCTACAAGTCATAATACCTGAAACGGAGCTTCTCATGACCCCAAACTGTTGAACGACGCGCTAGAGCTCAAAATGATCGGTCGGGTCGTTACACAAACGCTGGTAAAGGGAGCCATATTCCTCCTTCAACAGTTGTGCTTCCTTCTCATAAAGAGGGTGCTTCCGTCATTTTTGATGAAAAAGCGTTCCCATTAGTGGAGGAAATAATCTCTCGCAATCCTGATGTTAGGTCCGACCTCACCAAATCACCAGATGTAGCGCCTGGCGCGCCTCTTTTTCTCGCGAAATCAGATTTTGACATGTGACAACTCTTCTAAGGAGGTATTAAAAGAGGCGAGTCACCACCTAAAAAATTTTAAGGTGTTTTAGGGCACCATTTTTCAAATGACTCTGGTTTAACTAGTCTACATCACCAAAGATCGGGTAAGGGCTCAGTTACCTCAAAGAGAAGGTGTTAGGCACTCCTCGAGATCCACTATTGTGGGTCCTGGCCGAACTTAAATTATATGGATTAGTCTATGTGATCAAGTAAGAAAAATTAGTACAAAATCTAAGAATTTTATTACAAAGAGATCTTGAATAGAGAGTACAACTATTTTGATTCTAATAGAAAAGAAAGAAAGGGGGGGTCCTATGTTTTTTAGCCTAAAGGATCACTCCAAGCAACATAAATAACATTTCGTAACTCCCTTGGGATAGGGTGTTACTCATATTATTCATCGGACACAGACTATCATCTCCTGCTACCCGATTATGTTAAAGTTGTTTACTTAAGAGCGTTCTAATTCAATTCTAAGTTGTGCCCCACGTGTGCACTACATGTCCCATACCTATGGTCCAGGAAGTTTTGGACCTCTATTTGGATGGTTCTAAACCTTATCTAGGCTGCTCAAAAGTCCAAAACTAGGCGACAAACAAAACATATAAAGACTTCCCATAAAAGCAATTAAGGGCTCACATTGACCTCCACACTTAAGCAGCGAATGCACGCAAACACAGATGTCAATTAGGAAGCTGCAGAATCCAGAATCTCAAACCTATAGACATGCTTTCTAGGTGATTTTTGAGTCGAAGTATGTGGGCAATTTCAGATGCAGGACATTGCTTATAGACAAAATTATTCAGGTATTACAAACTGATTATTGAAGGTTTTAAGTTACCAATCCTATATGTGTTATGCCTAGGTGATCTACGCAGTTGAGTATAACAAAATCTGCTGGGAAGAGTCCCAGAATTATCCAGGCTTTCCTAACAGTGACGCTCAGGAAACAGTGTTTGGGTAGTCTAGTGTTAACCAATTAACGAGCAATTATTTCCTATATGCAGGATCTCTAACAGTTGACGCTTAGAACTTGTTTTATTGTGATAGTTAGTCCTATAAACAAGATTTCTAGTGAACAATGCGTACAATAGCAAATGAAGTGATCAAAATCCTATAGGCATGATTTCTAGTGATCAACTGAAGTGAATTGAAGGAAAGTTCATTGACATTTTTTCCTATAGGTAGGTTTTCTAGTAACACGTAGCAGTAAGAATAATTGCAGCATTTGAATTCATATTTGCTAGCAGATAGTGTGTGTGTGTGCGCGCTTCCTCTAATGTTATGATTTCTATAGTGTACATGTAATTGAACAACACATATAGCAAATAAATTACCAAGTCCTATAGGCATGTTATCTACCCATTTTGCATGAAAATATTAAATTCTACCAATTTCTCCTTTTTACTAACACCCCAATTATTTATACAAAAGTTATTACATGCCTAAATAATAAGTAAAAATACAAATGTTATACAATAATGACAATAGGCCCACGGTAGGCTCAACATGAAATACCCAGCATTGTATGGGCCTTCAATAACTCTCACACAGCGTACCCAGACCTCTAATATGGGCCATATCCAACTAAGGGTGTTAAACAGGTGGGTCGGGTCGGGCCGGGTTGGGGAAAAATGAAACCGGCCGGATCCAATCCGGGCTGGTTATGGGTTAGTATTTATCGGGCTTAACGGGTCCGGGTCCATCCGGGTAAAAAATGAACCATAAGGGTTACGGGTCCAAGGGGTCGGGCCAGGTTTGTGTTATTTTTATTATTATTTTTTTTGTAATTTATATTCATATAAAGTAAAAATATAAAGAATACGATGAAGATGGAAAAAATTGCACTTATGAATTACAAGTGCTACATTTATTTCAAAATTCAAACTTACAAATTGAAAGTTTTACATTTAACAAGTAAATTAACGAAAAAAAAGTAATTCAAAGGTTTTGCATTGCCTTATTAAGTTCTTCATAATCAATATGAACTTCTTTTTCATCTTCTGGAGTGTTAAATTCTGATGGGTTAACATGTGTTAATATATCTCCAAGTTCCTCGTCTTCTGGGCTATCAACATCTTCACGTCCCTGATTTCTTCATTCCGATCTAATCCAATCTCTTAACCATACTAAAACTTCCAAAGTATTGCTTCCCAATGAGTGACGGGTGTCTCCAAGTTGTTGTCTTGCTTGGCTAAATGCACTCTCTGATGCAACAGTTGAAATTGGCACATTCAGCACGTCCCGGGCCATAGTGGAAAGAATAGGAAATTGTTTTCCATTCTCATGCCACCATCCCAACGGTGAAAATTCCTTTGTGCGAGGCTTTTTTTTCTTTTTCAAGTAGAATTGAAGTTCATCAATATTTCGGCTACTGGTTTGGGTGTTAGAAAATGTAGAAAAAATATTAAAAATATCAAGGCCTTCATCATCATCCATAGTAGTAGAATTGGTACAATGCATTGTGGGATTAACATTTCCTACATTAAGAGCAACATCATCAAATATATTTGCATAATAATTATATAATTATTGTAAATAATCATTTAGCTTGTTCATACAAACATATATATCTGGGGTTTCAGTTGGTCCAATCTCCATATAAGTATATAAAGTATTGATTAATTAGTGACAATCAGACATCTTAATACAAGGATTTAAAACAGCGCCAATTAAGTAAATCGGAGGAATTGGAAATAAATATTTTTTGAATTTTGTTTGCATTTTTTCAGCAACATCCTTATATTTTTCTTCCTTCTTAAATTCAGAGAGTAGAAAAGAAATTTCAGCTATATGCACTAAAGCCATAGTAACAGTAGGGTAATATGCTCCAAAAAACTCAACAATAGCTGTATAAAATTTATGTAAAAATTTAACAACATCATTAATGGCCTCCCAAGTAGTAGTTGTTAACATACAGTTTGAATTAGTACAATGCGCATTAACAACTTCAGTTATTGGCAATCTATATTTGTAGCAACATTTTAAAAATATATATGTATAATTCCATCTAATAACAATTTCGTCCGCCATGAATCTTGGATTAAGGTTATGCTCGGTATACTTATTCTTAAATTCTCTAATTCTAGATTGTCTATTATTTCCTTGAATAACGCCAACTGCTCTTCTAACATGAGTTATCTCAGTTGAAAATAAATCAAGGCCACTTATTATAAACATGACATGCACACCTAACATGAAAAATTTCGTCAAGTGGTGGTTGCAAATTCAGTTTTAATATTGAAATTGCAGCATTATTGTTAGAAGCATTATCAAAAGACATACACAATACTTTTTCTTAAGATGATAAAATTCAACAACTTCGCAAATAGTAGTACTTATAAACACAGCAGTATGACTCTGATCTTCATCATATTTAAATGTGATAATACGTTTTTACATACAATAATTATCATCTATCCAATGACATGTAATTGTCAAATAATCATTTCCATTAGCACCATGGCCAATATTAGAAGTTAGAGAAACTCTACAAGGAAGGTGGTCAAACAAATACCGTATATATATTTGATATTGTCCATGAAGTCTAAAGATATCAGATCTACAAGTACTTCTAGGGATACCTTTAAATAAAGGATTATAAATTCTTTTGAATATACATAATAAGATATGATGAAGAAGCAAAAGAAAAAGTTAGACAACCCAAAGTAATCATTTTTGCTAACTCCTCACAATCCTTCATTTTATCATATTTCATAAGTCCTCCAGTACTAGGGTTTAGAGTTCCTTGATTTTTATCTAAATCAGAGCCTCATTCTATAGGATGCTCAATTCTCATGTCTACTAAGTGTCCCAGTCCCCTCTAATTGTCCTCCAGTCTTATGTTTAAAATCATCTTTACAAATTTTGCATCTAACTCTATCAGAATTCTCTATTTCGTCAAAAAAATTTCAAACCTTACTTCTTTTTATCTGATTAGTAGTCGGGGCCACAGGTGGTCTACTACTAGTACCAAGACCACCACCCCTGCTACCAGCTCCAACATTACTAGGTGTAAGTGGTGTCTCATCTTCAATTTCTAAATCATTATCTTCTATACCGAAGTCTTCCTGTAATTGTTCATAATCTATATTATTATCAAGTGATGTTTCAGAAACATGTGTAGACTCATTTAAACTACTACCAGATGTTGAAGTACTACCTCTTTTTCTATTTCCCCGGTTAGCAACCTTACTACAAACTCTTTTTGCAGCATTAAACATATTGTAAAAATTTAACTACTAGCAAAAATTAAATATGCAAATAAAATAGTAAATAAGAGAAAGAGTTGGAGGGAGTGCACCAAATTCGGCAATAAATTGAAAAGTTGATGATTACGCAACTCCAATGTTACCACGAAGAAACGTCATTGTTCAAATTTTAAAGTTCAATTGTTCAAACTTCAAATAATAAATAATACGATAAATTAAATTCCAAAAAAAAAAAGAGCCAAATAGTTGATTGCACTTTGTGTGAAGAATAAGAGAATATGAGTTTGAGAAATGAGAGATGAGTGAATAAATGAAAAAGACGGGGGTGTATTTATAGTTTTTCAAAGGGGTAAATTAGTAATTACAAAAAGTGTTAATTTTAAAAAAAATGGCCCAAAAAGGGCTAATTGTGCAAAAAAACTATTGGGCAACGGCTCCTTGGCCCACCTGACCGTTTCCAACGGTAACATACTAACAACCAATTAAAAAAAATTGACACTAACCGTTAAACGGACCGGGCCGGTTAAAATCGTGTTGATCGGGTTTGACCAGTCCGGTTAACCGGTTAAAAAAAGGTGAACAGACCAACCCCCCGTACCCCATTAACCCATCCCACCCAGCCTCTTATGTACCGGTTTGGGCTGGGTCTGGTTTCAACCGGTCTGGGTCGGTTCGAAAACGGGATGACCTAGCCCGTTTAACACCCTTATATCCAACACACAACCCCAGAATCCATAAAGGAGCCCAAAGTCAATTCATTCAACCATAGCACCAAGTGTTGCACCATTTAAATCGGCCAATTCAGGTACACAACACATAACAGGATGGAATATGATGAATAGGAGTAGTTTGAGATTTGGGAATGACTAAGAACCAAACCCTAGTGTGTCAGAGTTCACAAGGATCTCAATTGGACCCCGAGCAATGCTCGCACTAGGGTGATCAATAATAGAACCTAGGTAGCCTTGGCTTTCAGCCGGCTAAGAATGAGAACTCAAGAGAGAGCATAGATGACAAATGAAGGATAGTAACCAAGGTTGAGAGAAAAAGTTGAGGGAATACAAATATAGTCAAGTTGAACACACAGAGAAAATTATCAAACAGGCCTTAGGGCTTAGAACAGACTTAGAAAAGCTTTAGAAGAACAAACTCAACACCTAGCGCATAAGTAGCCATGCATTAGCAGAACAGGTTTGAAGGATTGGTGACAGTAGCATACACAAATTCATAATAAAGGAAGAGGTCCAAATTATGCTAAGTATAGGTCCTGATGTTATGAAACAGTCATGCTAATTTGGCAATAGGACAGCATTTATACATGAGAAAAGCAGATTACAACAACTAGTGAATCAGGGAAGGGGTTAAACATGCTAAAGGGCATACTGATAGAGAGGAGGGTCAAAACATGTTAGATAGGCAAGCTATCACCATAAAAATTCGGAATATGATGGGAAACAGACTTGTGTCATACAGTTGGTGTACACATTCATGCTTTTGAGCTCAATCAACTAGTCGACTAAAAGGGGTAAAAATTATGCAAGTAAATCATATCCAAATAATAGGATCGATAGCAAAAGGCAAATTAAACACCAGAAGATGCTAACAAGTGTAAGGGTCCCAAACAGTAGTAATTCTTAACACATTGACTGGTCAAAATTTAATAGAACCAGGTTTAGGCATGCTTGAAGCTAAAAGTTAAAAAGACCTAAAAATTTGAACAAAGCAAATAGAATTGCACACAAAACAGCCCAGAAAACATATTAAACTGACGAACTTCAGGAGTGAAAACATGTGCAAATCATAGATACATGGGAATGAAATTACAAAGTCTAGTAACTCACCAGTTAAGCGAAGAAGAGTAAAGAATAAACTTCCACATAAAACCCAGAATCCCAATGCGTCAAAGTTCCCAAGAGCTTCGATGAACTCAGGGCAATGCTCGCACCAAGAACAAGTTAAGTAACAAGGTGTTAATAGCCTTGGCTTTCAGCCGGCCAATACATAATACAGAGCAAGAGAGTAGTAAAACCCCAATTTTAGTGAAGAAATCGATTTCAAAGTCTGTCCCCAGAAGGGAAAATGAGGGGGTTTATATAGCAGTCAAAAATCAAACACACACATAAGGAAACACAGTAAATTAAACAAAAAATAAGGAAAGAAAACATGCAAAATCAATTTAAGAGAGAAATCCGATATACCCTAATTTTTAGGAAAAGTGTGAATCAGTAGAAATCCAAACGAAATCGTACTCACATAATATAATTTTGAACGTGTGTAGACGAGATATGGCCCAAATTCAAAATATTGGAATCAATCGGACAGAATCGGAGAAGTAGTACTTGTCATGTTTAGGAAGTACTAAGTGATACCATGGAGAATCAACTAGTAGCAGAAAAATACTTATATGGCAAGTAAATGAGAGGAGAAGGGGGAGAGTCTCAGGGCAGCGGGTTTAGAGGGAATGAGGATTAGGGTTTGGGTTGGTGTAACGACCCGGCCGGTTATTTTGAGAGTTAGAGACTCGATCCCCTAATAACTGATTTTTCCATGTTTGTTTCTTCTTTTGGGACTTGCTGAAGTGATTAGCTATGAAATTCGTAGAGTTTTGGACACTTAGTCCCTAATTTTGAGTTTAAGCTTTAGAAATAGGGTCGTGGTTGGAACTGTATGGAGACGGGTCTGAAATGGAATTCCGTCGACTCTGTTATCTCTGTTGAGTGATTTCAGGGTTAGGAGCGCGTCTGGAATGTAGTTTCGAGGTCTGTAATAGAGTTAGTCTTGAATTGGCGAAAGTTAGAATTTCGACGATTTCGACCGATAGGTGAAATTTTGATATCGGGCTCGAAATGGGATTCCGAAAGTGGTTGTAGGTCTGTAGTGTCATTTGTGACCTGTGTGTCAAATTTGAGGCCATCCAGAATAGTTTTGACGTGTTTCGGCATCGTTGTGGATTTTGGAAAAATTTCTAAGTTTTTAGGCTTGAATCCATGTATAATTTGTGATTTAAGTGTTATGTGATGTGGTTTGAAGGCTCGACTAAGTTCGAATAAGGTATTAGGACTGGTTGGTAGGTTTGTTTGAGGTCCCGGGGGCATCGGGGTATTTTGGATGCTCAACAGGTCATTTTAGCCTTGTATTGATTGCTGGTTTTCTAGTGTGAGTGCAGCTGGATTTTCTTCATCGCGATCGCGTGAGGGAGTCCGCGATCGCGTAGGACAATTGTAGGCCAGTCAGAACTTAATGCATCACGATCGCATGAAAAGGAACGCGATCGCGTAGAATAGGCAGCTTGGTCATTACGTTCGCAAGAGCTAAGTTGTGTTCGCATAGAAGGAATAGGGCAGCAGTGGAAATTAAGTATTTCTATACGCGGTCGCGTGAAGGCAACCGCGATCGCGTAGGTCTGGAAAGTAAAGCACCGCGTTCGCGAACGAATTTCCGTGATCGCGTAGTGCATTTCTGAGGCGCGTGTAGTTTACTCTTTGCGATCTCGTCTGGATTTCCGCGATCGCACTAAGTGTGCGCCTAGGCAGAAACTTAAATACCCAAATCGAGGGCTTGAGCTAAATTTTCATATTTCAAACTTGGGAGCTCGAGGATTGGCAATTTTTGAAAGGATTCTATTTGGGTAAGTAATTCCTACTCGTTTTTGACTAATTTCCACGAATCTATGCTTAAGTTCATCCTTTAATTTCGAATTTTGGGTGAAAATTTGAGAAATTTTGGATAAAGTTCTTAGACCGAGTTTTTGAGTTTTGATCAAGATTTTGGTATCCTATTCGAGTAATTTTTTATGGTTAGACTCGTGAGTGAACCGGTGTCCGGAATTTGTAACTTTTACCTGATTCCGAGACGTGGGCCCGGGGGACTTTTTCGGTGATTTCCCTATGATTTAGCTTCAAATTTGTTTATTAAACTAGTTGCTTGTAGTGATATTCACATTATGTAACTTACTTGAATAGATTCGGTCCATTCGGAGTTTGGTACTCGTGGCAAGAACGTGATTCCGGGTTGAATTGAGCAGTCGAGGTAAGTGGATTGCCTAACTTTGTGTTGAGGACTTCCCCCCTTAGGGTATTTGATGCTAATTGTTGTGTGGGCGCCGTGTACGTGAGGTGACGAGTACGTCAACGGGCCGTTATTTCAAAAATCTCATTTTTCCCTTACTAAAACATAAACTGTTTTTTTTCTCTTCTATGAACTTGTTCTCATATGATATATTGTTTAGTTTAGATTAGGAAAGCATGCTTACGTGCTTAATTGCCTACTTGATTTTTCTGTGAGCCATGCTTAGTTAAGCCCTTAATTGCCTTATCTGTGATTAGTATAACCTGTGTAAATTCGATGTTATGCATGTCATTCATCCTGCATAGCATATTTAAATTGGGACTATGGACGTATTCCGTGAGATCCCCATGTACTGCATATTTACTTTGGGACTACAGACGTATTCTGGGAGATCCCCATATACTGCATATTTACTTTGGGACTACGGACGTATTTCGGGAGATCCCCCTGTACTGCATATTTATTTTGGGACTACAGACGTATTCTAGGAGATCTCCATGTACTGCATAATCATTTGGAACTACGGGGACGGTATCCCGGGAGATTCCTCTTTGTGATATATATTGTGTTGAGCCGAGGACTGTCTTTACCGTATAACTTATATTGTTTTTCTTAAACTTTTTACTGTATACATTACCTATCTTTGTACTGTTTTAAATTAATTTATATAGAAATTCAGTAGAGCCTTAACCTGACCTCGTCACTACTTGACTGGGGTTAGGCTTGGCACTTACTAGGTACCAAATCTGGTGTACTCATGCCCTTTCCTGCACATGTTTTCATATGCAGATCCAGGTACAAGCTATCAGCCTCGTGGTTATTCGTTGCTACTAATTCCAGGAGACCACAAGGTATTTCTGCCGCGTTCGTAGAATCCTCTGAGTCCCCTTCCATTCTAGCTTGTAGAGATTTTTCTTATGTACTTTCCAATTTTTTTTTCTAGAGCTACAATAGTGTTAGAAGCTTGTGACTGTCTGTGAGATTCCGGGTCTTGGGGAGTTATATTTTGTATGAGCCGAGCGGCTAGTACGTTATTTGTATCATTGCCCTTATCCCCTTTATTTCTTGTGTTTTATTTTAGTTTTCCCATTTATAGTAGGCTTACCTAGTCGTAGCGACTAGGTACCATCACGACACTTTTGGAGGGTAAATCGGGTCGTGACAAGTTTGTATCAGAGCGTCTAGGTTCATTGGAGTCATAAGTCACAAGCCGGTTTATTAGGGTCTCGTGGATCGGTGCGTAGATGTCTGTATCTATCTTTGGGAGGCTATGTAACTGTTAAGAACAATCATATTTCTTTAATTTCCTTGTCGTGCTAGTTATTGACATCAAAAATTCTAAAACTCTATTCTATTCTTTCTCACAGATGGTGAGGACCCGTACCGAACGGACTAACGACCAGGCACCCCAGCCCCCAGCCAAAGCCACCAGAGGCAGGGGTAGGGGTAGAGGACGAGCATGCGGTGCAGCCCGAGCACCAGTGAGAGCAGCGACAAAGGAGCCTACAGCAGCTCCCTCTGGAGGGCCGGCACAGGAGGTCCCTATTGCTGCTCTAGCCCTCCAGGAGAATTTGGCTCGGTTCATGAGCATCTTCAGCACTCTGACTCAGGCGGGCTTACTCCAGATAGCACCAGCCACATCTTAGGCCGGGAGAGGGGCACAAACACCTGCAGCTCGCACTCCTGAGCAGAGGGGCCAGGTTGATTAGGCCCGGGAGTATATTCCTATGCCCCTAGTGGCTCCAGTACAGCATGAGACCAGGGTAGCTGCTTCTTAGGCAGAACAGCTCAAACTTGAGAGGTACAAGTAGTACCACCCACCTACTTTCAGCAGACTAGCTTCATATAACGCTCTTGGGTTTCTTGAGGAGTGTCATCGTATTCTCTGCACTATGGGCATTGTGGAGACCAGTGGGGTTTCTTTTACCGCTTTCCAGCTGAGGGGAGCGGCATATCAGTGGTGATGTGCTTATGAGCTGAGTAGTCCGGGCGAGGCAGCCTCACTCACTTGGACTTAGTTTTCAGAGATGTTTCTGCGAGAGTATGTCCCTCAGAGCCTCAGGGATACTTGGCGCGCGGAGTTCGAGCAGTTGTGCCAGGGTACTATGACTGTGTTGGAGTATGCAGTCTGTTTCAGAGAGTTAGCTCGGCATGCACCAGCCTTGGTTGCCGCATTCAGAGAGAGGGTTCGCCGCTTCATTGAGGGACTTCACCCTAGTATTCAGACCAGTATGGCCAGAGAGTTGGAGATGGACATCACTTATCAGCAGGCAGTGAGTAATTCTAGGAGAGTAGAGGGCATGTTTACCCAGGACCGAGAGGAGAGAGAGGCCAAGAGGTCTCGAGATACTGGCCATTTTTCAGGAGCTCGTGCACCAGCAGCATGCTACGGTAGGGGCTTTGGTGGTCTCCATGTTCATTCAACTCTTCCAGCAACCAGCGGTATTCCATCTCCTCCTAGACCTCAGGAGCCCTATTATGCACTTCCAGCATACAATATGCCTCCAGTTTAGGGTGTTATTACCGGCCCGCCCAACAGGATAGCCCTTATTCAGTCTCAGCCGCACTCTGAGGGGTTGTTTTGAGTATGGTGACACTCTACACATGATTAGAGATTGACCTAGGGCCAGGAGGGGTGCACCTCCACAGTCTTATCAGCCTTCACGTGCTCCGTCGGGTCCTCCGGCTATTCTTGCAGCCCCAACTGCCACTCGACCTCCTCAGTCAGCTCGAAGTGGAGGTCGGGGAGGTAAAGGCCACCCTAGAGAGGGAGGCTAGACCAGATACTATGCTCTTCCAGCCCGTTCTGAGGTCGTTGATTCAGATTCAGTCATCACAGGTATTGTCTCTTTCTGTTATAGGGATGCATCAGTGTTATTTGACCCAGGCTCTACGTATTCATATATGTCCTCTTATTTTACTCCACATTTTGGGATATCTCGGGATTCCTTGAATTCCCCCATTTATGTATCTACTCCTGTGGGAGACTCTCTAGTTGTGGATCGTGTATAGCAGTCGTGTTTGATTTCTCTTAGCGATTTTGAGACCAGGGCTGATTTGTTATTACTCAACATGGTAGATTTTGATGTTATATTGGGCATGGACTTTTTGTCACCCCATTAAGCTATTCTTGATTGTCACGCTAATATTGTGACGCTGGCTATGACAGGTTTGTCAAGGTTAGAGTGGAGGGGTACCTTAGAGTATACTCTCGGCATGGTCATTTCTTTTCTTAAGGCTCACCGGATGGTTGAGATGGGGTGTAATGCGTATTTGGCCTATGTGAGAGATGTGATTGTTGATACCCATTCAGTTGAGTCAGTCCCAGTAGTGAGGGGCTTCCCTAATGTTTTTCCAGTTGACCTTCCGGGTATGCCGCCTGACAGAGATATTGATTTCGCCATTGATTTGTTGTCGGGAACTCAGCCCATTTCTATTCCTCCTTACCGTATGGCTCCTCCTGAGTTGAAGGAGTTGAATGAGCAGTTGCAGGAGTTTCTTGATAAGGGTTTCATAGGGCCTAGTGTATCACCTTGGGGTGCCCCAGTACTATTTGTGAAAAAGAAGGATGGCTCTATGCGTATGTGTATTGATTATCGGTAGTTGAACAAGGTTACGGTGAAGAACATGTATCCTTTTCCTCGCATAGATGATTTATTCGACCAGTTACAGGATTCCAGAGTATTCTCCAAGATTGACTTGCGATCTGGCTATCATCAGCTGAAGATTCGGGAGCCGGACATCCCGAAGACTACCTTCAGGACCAGATATGGTCACTATGAGTTTCTTATCATGTCGTTAGGGCTGGCCAATGCCCCAGCATCCTTTATGCATTTGATGCACAGTGTGTTCCGGCCTTATATTGACTCCTTTGTCATTGTGTTTATTGACGACATCTTGGTGTATTCTCGATCCCAGGAGGATCATGAGCAGCACTTGAGGACTGTGCTTCAGACTTTGAGGGAGAAGAAATTGTATGCAAAATTCTCTAAGTGTGAGTTCTGGCTTGATTCAATGGAATTCTTGGGCCACATAGTGTCTCTTGATAGGACCAAGTTAGATCCGAAGAAGGTGGAGGCGGTGCAGAGTTGGCCTAGACCGTCATCAGCTACGGAGATCCGCAGCTTCCTTGGTTTGGTAGGGTACTACCGTCGCTTTGTAGAGGGATTTTCATCTATTGCAGCACCTATGACCAGACTAACCCAGAAGGGTGCTCCGTTCAGGTGGACCGAGGAATGTGAGAAGAGCTTTCAGAAGCTCAAGACAACTTTGACTACGGCCCTAGTATTAGTGTTGCCTACGGGTTCGGGGTCCTACACTGTCTATTGTGATGCCTCGAGGATTGGCCTTGGAGCAGTATTGATGCAGGACGGTAGGATGATTTCCTACGCGTCCAGGCAGTTGAAGGTGCATGAGAAGAATTATTCGGTTCATGACCTCGAGTTAGCATCTATTGTTCACGCCCTGAAGATCTTGCGTCATTATTTGTATGGTGTTCCCTGTGAGATTTACACTGATCACCATAGTTTACAGCGCTTGTTCAGGCAGAAGGACCTTAATTTACATCAGTGGAGGTGGTTGGAGCTACTTAAAGAATATGATATCACCATATTATACCACTCGACAAGGCCAATGTAGTGGCCGACGACTTGAGTCACCGGGCGGAGAGCTTGGGGAGCTTGGCATATCTTCCAGCGGCTGAGAGTCCTTTAGCCTTGGATGTTCAGTCTTTAGCCAGCCAGTTCGTGAGGTTGGATATTTCAGATCCTAGCAGGGTATTATCTTGTGTGGTTGCTCGATCTTCTCTTTATGACCGCATCAGAGAGCGCCAGTATGATGACCCCCACCTTTTGGTTCTTCAGGACACGGTCCGACGAGGCGATGCCAGAGATGTGTCTATAGATGATGATGGCGTGATGAGGATGCAGGGGCGGATCTGTGTGCCCAATATAGATGGGCTTCGGGAGTTGATTCTGGAGGAGGCCCATAGCTCGTAGTACTCCATCCATTCGGGTGCCGCGAAGATGTACCAGGACCTGAGACAACACTATTGGTGGAGAAGGATGAAAAAGGACAGTGTAATTTGTGGCCAAGTGTATCAACTGTCAGTAAGTTAAATATGAACATCAAAGACCAGGAGAATTACTTCAGCAGATTGAGCATCCAGAGTGGAAGTGGGAGTGGATCACCATGGACTTTGTAGTTGGACTTCCACGGACTTTGAGGAAGTTCGATGCTATTTGGGTGATCGTGGATTGGCTAACCAAGTCAGCTCATTTCATTCCGGTGCTGATCATTTATTCTTCAGAGAGGTTGGCTGAGATTTATTCAGAGGGATCGTCTGCCTTCACGGTATTCCAGTATCTACCATCTCAGACAGAGGTACGTAGTTTACATCACGATTCTGGAGAGCCGTACAGTAGGAGTTGGGTACCAGGGTGGAGTTGAGCACAGCCTTTCACCCTCAGACGGACGGGCAGTCCGAGCACACGATTCAGATTCTTGAAGATATGCTTCGTGCCTGTGTGATGGAGTTTTGAGGGTCATGGGACAAATACTTGCCATTTGCAGAGTTTGCTTATAATAACAGCTACTAGTCCAGCATTCAGATGGCACTATATGAGGCTTTGTATGGTAGACGGTGCCGGTCTCCAGTGGGCTAGTTCGAGCCGTACGAGGCCCAATTGTTGGGTACAGATTTGGCCCAGGATGCCCAAGACAAGGTGAAGGTGATTCAGGAGAGACTTCGCATAGCTCAGTCCAGGCAGAAGAGTTATGCGGACCGGAAGGTTCATGATTTGGCATTTATGGCTGGTGATCGGGTTTTGCTTCGGGTATCGCCTATGAAGGGCGTCATGAGGTTCGGGAGAAAGGTAAAATGAGTCCGAGATTCATTGGCCCTTTTGAGATATTGCGGCGTGTTGGGGAGGTTGCTTCTGATCTTGCCTTGCCTCCCAGCCTAGCAGGAATTCATCCGGTATTCCACGTCTCTATGCTCCGGAAGTATCACGGCGATACGGCTCATGTATTGACTTCAAAGCAGTCCAGTTGGACAAGGATTTATCTTATATTGAGGAGCCAGTAGCCATTTTGGATAGGCAGGTTAGAAAGCTCAGGTCGAAGAATATTGCATCAGTAAAGGTTCAGTGGAGGGTTCAGTCAGTCGAGGAGGAGACTTGGGAGACTGAGCAGGATATGCACAGTCAGTACCCTCATCTTTTCACAGCTTCAGGTATGTCTTTATACTCGTTCGAGGACGAACGATTACTTTAAGAAGGGGAGAATGTAATGACCCCGCCGGTCATTTTGAGAGTTAGAGCCCCGATCCCCTAATAACTACTTTCCCCGCGTTTGTTTCTGCTTTTGGGACTTTCCAGAGTGATTAGCTATGAAATTCGGAGAGTTTTGGGACACTTAGTCCATAATTTTGAGTTTAAGCTTTAAAAATCAGACCGTGGTTGGAACTGTGTGAAGAAAGGTTCGTAATGGAATTATGTCGACTCTGTTAGCTCCGTTGAGTTATTTCGGGGTTAGGAGCGTGTCCAGAGTGGGGTTTCGAGGTCTGTAGTAGAGTTAGGCTTGAATTGGCGAAAGTTAGAATTTCGGCGATTTTAGCCGATAGGTAAAATTTTGATATTGGGCTCGGAATGGGATTCCGAAAGTGGTAATAGGTCCGTAGTGTCATTTGTGACCTGTGTGTCAAATTTGAGGCCATTCGGACTAGTTTTGACGTGTTTTTGCATCGTTGTGGATTTTGGAAAAATTCTAAGTTTTTAGGCTTGAATCCATGTATAATTTGTGATTTTGGTGTTATGTGATGTGGTTTGAAGGCCCGACTAAGTTCGAATGAGGTATTAGGACTGATTGGTAGGTTTGTTTGAGCTCCTGGGGGCCTCAGGGGTGTTTCGGATGCTCAACGGGTCATTTTAGCCTTGTATTGATTGCTGGTTTTCTGGTGTGAGTGCAGCAGGCTTTTCTTCATCGCGATCGCGTAAAGGAGTCCGCGATTGCATAGGGAAATTGTAGGCCATTCAGGACTTAATGCATCGCGATCGCATGAAAAGGAACGCGATCACATAGAATAGGCATCTTGGTCATTGCGTTCGCAAGGGATAAGTCACGTTCGCGTAGAAGGAATAGGGCAGCAGAGGAAATTAAGTGTTTCTCTATGCGGTCTCGTGAAGGCAACCGCAATTGTGTAGGTCTGGGAAGTAAAGCACCGCGTTCGCGAACGAATTTCCGCGATTGCGTAGTGCATTTCTGAGGCGCGTGTAGTTTACTCTTCGTGATCGCGTTTGGATTTCCGTGATCATACTGAGTTTGTGCCTGGGCAGAAACTTAAATACCCAAATCAAGGGCTTGAGCTAAAATTTCATATTTTGAACTAGGAAGCTCGGGGACTGGCGATTTTTGAAGATATTTTCACCTGGGCGATTTGGGTAAGTAATTCCTACTCGGTTTTGACTAATTTACACAAATCTATGCTTAAATTCATCCTTTAATTTCGAATTTTGGGTGAAAATTTGAGAAATTTTGGATAAAGTTCTTAGACCGAGTTTTTGAGTTTTGATCAAGATTTTGGTATCCTATTCGAGTAATTTTTTATGGTTAGACTCGTGAGTGAACCGGTGTCCGAAATTTGTAAATTTTACCTGATTCCGAGACGTGGGCCCGGGGGACTTTTTTGGCGATTTCCCTAATTTCGCGCTTAGCTTCAAATTTTTTTATTAAACTAGTTGCTTGTAGTTATATTCACATTATGTAACTTATCTGAATAGATTCGGGCCATTCGGAGTTTGGTACTCGTGGCAAGAACGTGATTCCGGGTTGAATTGAGCAGTCGAGGTAAGTGTCTTGCCTAACTTTGTGTTGGGGACTTTCCCTTTAGGGTATTTGATGCTAATTGTTGTGTGGGAGCCGTGTACGTGAGTTGATGAGTACGTACACGGGCCGTTATTTCAAAAATCTCATTTTTCCCTTACTAAAACATAAACTATTTTTTTTCTCTTCTATGAACTTGTTCTCATATGATATATTGTTTAGTTTAGATTAGGAAAGCATGCTTACGTGCTTAATTGCCTACTTGATTTTTCTGTGAGCCATGCTTAGTTAAGCCCGTAATTTCCTTATCTGTGATTAGTATAACCTGTGTAAATTCGATGCTATGCTTGCCATTCATCCTGTATAGCATATTTAAATTGGGACTAAGGACGTATTCCGGAGATCCCTTTGTACTGCATATTTACTTTGGGACTACAGACGTATTCCGGGAGATCCCCTTGTACTGCATATTTACTTTGGGACCACAGACGTATTCCGGAAGATCCCCATGTACTCCATATTTACTTTGGAACTACGGACGTATTCCGGGAGATCCCCATGTAGTGCATATTTATTTTGGGACTACACACGTATTCCGGGAGATCCCCCTATAATGCATAATCATTTGGAACTACGGGACGTGTCACGACCCAAAATCCCTAAGGTCGTGATGGTGCCGGACATCAATGTCAGGCCAGCCAAAACATTACTTAATTGAAATAACTTTCCGGTTTTTAGCATTTATGAAAACCTTTTTGTTCCCTTTACTACATGATACTCAAATAAAAGTCTGTTAATTAAAACAATGGTTTAAAGATTTCACTCAAGCCATTACATCCAAATACATATACCAGAACCCGGTGTCACATGTACATGAGCAATTTCTAAGAATTATACAATCGTTAGAAAGCCTGTCCAAAATATAACTGGACAAGGAAAATTTTAAAAATGAATAAATACAGTATGAAGGTGACTCTGGCAGCTGCGGATCGCCTCCGGATGATGCAGCTCGCCTAAGTCTCCGAATCCTCCACATTGCTGTGAAAGTACCTGTGCAATAAAAATACACAACAAGTGTAGCATGAGTACAAAACAGCGTGTACTCCGTAAGTCGCCCACCTAACCTCAGAGAGGTAGTGAAGAGGGGTCAAATTAGACACTTACTAGGGTCCGACAATATAATATATGATAGAATATGATGAAATATAGTAGACATGTAAGACAGTGAGCAGCGAGTAAATATCAAGTATAGAAATCCAGGTAACCAATAAGAATAAACAACAATGTACACTTTCCTTTTTCCCAAATACATGTCAAGCCAATACCGATAGAATAGTACCAAATAGTCATGTACACACAAGGGTAAGACAACCGGCTGGAGTAATAATATAGTCACGCCCGTGCACTGCCGAGGATCGAACGGCCCATACCAAGAGTACACCTCTCAACCTCTCTATGCACTGCCGAGGATCGATCGGCCCGTCCCAAAAGTGCATCTCTCAACCTCTCTATGCACTGCCGAGGATCGAACGGCCCATACCAAAAGTGTGTCTCTCAATATAATAATCCTCTCTGTGCACTGCCGAGGATCGAACGACCCGTCCCAAAAGTGCACCTCTCAATATAATAATCATATCTATTCACCGCCGAGGATCGAACGGCCCGTACCAAAAGTGCATCTCTCAATATAGTAATCCTCTCTGTGCACTGCCGATGATCGATCGGTCCATCCCAAAAGTGCACCTCTCAATATAATACGGCTATCTTGCTCGCGAATCATACATGCGACTCAGGTGCTCATAAGAATACATACACAAATATAGGGTCTTCCTGCTCGCGAATTACTCAAGCGACTCAGGCACCCAAAGTTACACATATCCACATAATAAATTCGTATTTTATCAAGAAAACCATTTTTTTCACAGAAAAATGGTAAAGTCTTTATTAAAAGAAACATGAAATATAGGTTTTGAAATCTTCATTTTCGAAACTCATTTGTCCAGTTTAGTAATACTCCATGATACAACCCGGTCCAGGTACACATATATTCACAGCGGAAACAATTCTCTTTTTAGAAGGTTAACAATATGAACTCTAGTTTTCTTTTAAACCTTCAATTACGTTTTCGGTCATATTATCAGTTTAATATTACAGGCAGGGTTATAGGTACACACATAAAGCATGTTAGTGGGTCCTAGGCTACCCGGACATGGCATAATAGTAGCTACGCACGGACTTCCGTCACCTCGTGCGTAGGTAGCCCCCGAAGATAATAGCATATACTGAGTTAATTCGCCTAGGGGGACGATTCCTCCTCATAAAGTTAGAAAGGAGACTTACCTCGCTCCGAAATTCCAACACCGGCTTCCAAGCCCTTCCGATGACTCCAACGGACGCATAACGCTCTGAAACTACCACATAAATGACAAAGCAATGAAAATTCATCCTAATACTCGCAACAGATTTTCAGATTATATACTTTCCCAATCCCTCCCAGAGAAATGACCAAAATGCCCTCGGGCCCACGTGCCCGAAAAGCAGAAATTTCTCGAAGATACATTCTACCCACAACCTTACTAACTCAAGTATATAATTTACTCAAATATCCATGCTCAATTCGTGGTTAAAAATTCAAATTTTTCATATTCTAGATTTCTTCAAAGTTTTCCCAACTTTCCTACCAATTTCATGCTCAAATTCATGCAAGGTCACATATTTAACTTAGGAGTGGGAAGAATTCACTTACCTAGTGATGCTTGCTGAAAACCCCCTCTTGAAGCTCCCAAAATCGCCACACCAAAATGAGAGAAACGAAGAAATGGCCAAAATCCGTTCTTAAAACACCCTACTGCCTCCAACCATTTTCGCATCTGCGGTGCACTAGTCGTTCCTGCGGAAATTCCATCACAGGTGCGGCCCTGACTCAGCCAAGCAACTTCCGCTCCTGCAGTCCCTCTTCGCACATGCGATTCCGCAGGTGCGACAAAACTCCTGCACCTACGGTCCCTTAGCTTCAGACCCAATTTCGCACCTGCGGCTAAATCCTCGCAGGTGCGGATCACACCAGATGACAGCAATCTTCACTTCTTCAAACTTCAATTCTTGATTCGTCAACCATCCGGAATCCACCGGAGGCCCCCGGGACCCTGTCCAATCATACCAATATGTCACAAGGCATAACACGAACTTGCTCGAGCCCTTAAATCACATTAAACGACTCCGAAATCACGAATCGCACGCAAATCCAATTCTTTAAGAACTTAGATTTCAAACTTCTACATCCGACGCCGAAACCTATCAAATCACACCCGATTGACCTCAAATTTTGCACACAAGTCATATTCAACATTACGGACCTGCTCCAACTTCCAGAATCGAATTCCGACCTCGACATCAAAAGTTCCACTTACGGTCGGATTTCCCAAAAACCTTCAAATTCTTTCTTTAGCCAAATGACCCCAAAATGACCTACGGACATCCAAATTCACCTCCGATTGCGCTCCCAATTCCAGAATCACCATACGAAGATATTCCCAGACTCGGAATCCCAAACGGAAATCAACCTCACTGATATGCACTTCAAGCCCAAATTCATAAAATCCTTCTAAAATGCTAATTTCCACAATATACGCCGAAACGCTCCCGGGTTATCTAAAACCTGATCCGGACATACACCCAAGTCTGAAATCATCATACAAACCTGCTGGAACCTCAAATCCTGATTCGGATATCATTTACTCAAAATTCCAATCTTAGTTGATTTCTCCAACTCAAGGCTTCTGAAATGAGAATTTCCTTTCCCAATCACTGCTAAACTTCCTGGAATTCAATTCCGACCACGCCCACGGGTCATAATACCTGAAACAAAGATGCTCACAGCTTCAAACCGCTGAGCGACGCGCTAGGACTCGAAACGATCGGTCGGGTCATCACATTCTCCCCCACTTAAACCGATGTTCATCCTCGAACATGCTAAGAACTGCTCTGGAGTTCCTGAAATCACTGTTTAACATCTCGAGCACCTGCCCGTGCTACCATAACCCAGTCGAGCACAATAGCTTGATCAAATCTGGAGTTTCTTATTTATCCATATAATAAGCTCAGAATTCATTCAAACACCTGAAATTTCTCTATCCAGGCCTAGTTTCAATATATATATATAAGCATTGCATCAACTAGCACACGATATACCAGATCATAACTGCGTACCCTTGCTGAATTGGCGCCATGCACCGCGTAACCCATTATCTGACCACAATGAAGCTCCCTGAACCTTAATAGCCAAAATTCCATGAATATGATGCTCCCAATGCACCTCATAACAAATATGCATACACCCTGCTATAATGCTGACGATACCACCATGACGGAGAAAATGTGCAAAAATTCATACTCAACTGCAGAGTTAACAAATCCTTGAATACCTCATCTTGACTAGAATCATCGCTTTAGTATGAACCTGAATAATGGTATTTGTTCTTTAATATACACTTCACATAACCTCATCGCACTGATCCTTGATCCGATAATCTCGTCTCACCCAGTATGAACTGCTCAGACAACATGTCACCCCAAACATGGCTAACAGCCTCACATGTTACCACATCGCGCTAATAGACCATAACTCGAACATGATAATAAGAAATGACTCAGGACGGAACTACTCAGCTCATGCAACTAATGTGAATTTTTACCAGATAATAGGAAATAAAACACAAGAAAATAAATACATATTAACCCTTGTCATCATCACACTATTGCGGGGTGCAACCTGATCCAAATAACATACCCGTGGTGGCGTGCCACCCGATCCCATCATAGAATTTACATAAGAAGACATATATACGGAGCTGATTTGCTCACTATTACGAATTACTGAATATCGATCACAAGCACGCTAAGTGCATAATACCATCCTGGGGAGACTGATAGGGTCGTATGCAACAAAACTCAAGCACAACTGAGGTGCGATATATATATATATATACTCTGGATCTCAAGAGCTATCCTGCTTGCATAACGTCCCTGCTACGCGGGACCTCAACACATAAGAAATTATCAAAGCCGTTTCACAACTCGTACGGAACAATCACAATAACACATAAATCTGACGAAGACGGAATAACACCCATTGTTCTAATACATTTCCATGAAAGCGCTCTTACTGAAAGGAACATGTCTGGCTCATACGGAGCCCATAATCATATTTAAATCCATCCACCAACATCAAGCCACCTCGCTCGCACCAAACTTAGCTATTAGCTTTTACCTGGGTCCACATAACCCACTTTCTCTCCTAATACACGAGAACAACCATCATCACCGGGAATAACACCCCATAATCCATAATCAACTGAATCGGACACCCTCCAGACGTAAATTCTCAACTAAGCAATATTTCCCTTCTTGACACTTAGTCCAAATCTGAAATCCATCAAGTGACTGCATGTCACACTTTATGCAATATTTTCGCGGTCATGCTTCCACGACCTTCCACACAAGGCGACAAGTCTGCCCATCCATGGCACCGACCACACTATGGCCGCAAAACACATCAAGAACCCATGACCAGGGTACAAAGCCTCTTTCACCAAATATCAAATCTCAGGTGACACTGAAGATAATACCAGCCTACACTGAACTTTCAAATCACCTTTCCTTGCTCTTCCGAGCTCATGACATCCTTATAAACATCGGATCTAAATCTCGATTCTTACTCCCAGTTACATATTGCTTACCGCACCTAACATGCCAATACAAGGTAGCGCAAGAATTCCATCACAAATTCCGAACCACCAGTAGGGTGAACAATTCATCATATAGAAACTTTTTACTTTACTCAATTCAAGAGTACCATCTCAACACACGAGTGAATTCCCATTATCACCCAATCATGCAAATCCTTAAGTAGTAGTCTATACCACCATAACCCTTCTGGGGTCCGCCTACACCTGACAGGCCATAGCACTCAAATGGTCCTACATGAGATCCGTTACGACGGCCGACAAGCCCCGCACACACCGGCACAGACCATATGCATAACTAAATCACATCAAAAGAACCGATCACTGTAGCAATGTGTCAGTTCAACCATGGATAATCAATCTATCTTCTTTTAACCATCATTAGTTGCCTCAGGAACAATAACAACTTCCCTCAACCCATAGCAAACTCAACCCTCACTCATCCCGAGTGACCTTGATTCACGAGACTATGCTGCCCAAATCCCGCAACCCGTCTCATACCTTTCTGATAATCTTTTCTTCAATCCGGAGTCTATTTCTCTCACTCCTCCAATATTATCTTGCATGCTGAAACATATCATAGAACATTCCGACCATCCTTCCTTTTTCTTAGATATTACTCTGCAAAAGCTCGATTCTCGATCATAATGCTGCCTGAAATCCTTAAACGTCGCATTCTTAACCTTTGAACTCACTAGGACCGCTATTGAGAGTCACCCACTCCGACTGGCCCCGAATACAATCAACTCCAGGGTTCTCCTAGCACAAGAACACCCTTTTCAATGAAACACGTGATTTAGTCACTAACCTGACAACTCACCTATGCCTTAAGCAAAATTCTGGATCTTCCAGAGCCTAACTCTGGCCCAACAGGGCCAACTTTTGCACACATTCATCAAATCCCACGCACAATCAGCATTTTACTCTTTTCCCTTAGCTGAAACAACTTGCAAACACGCTGACAATTCGCAATCCTATGAGAAGACAACCCTACAGCCCTACTGCAGATGGTAGGACTCCCCCACTTAGCCCGAAGCCACTCCTTGCACCACTCTAGACCCTGCTGAGACCCTTTCTCCTTTGATAAAATGATCCCTGCCAACCGCATTCTTCAACACTTCTTCTCGATACTCTGACCCCGCGCAACTGAAGAAATCATAGCACCGCCGAACCTAACACATTCCATCTGATCAATGACAATGACTACACGTCACAGGTGCATATCCCACCTTACTTGAAGACACCCAGTCTTACTACTTTATCAACTCCAACCAGACCATCCAGAACCCAAATGCCTTTCCTCTACCGGAAATAAAACACTGAAATCTCAAAATCAAACTCTGAGAAGACCTCCCTTCAACCATTCATCACCCCCAACGTACGGGCAAGCATTCAATCATCATATCAACACTGCGCGACAATCAATTGCAAACACCATCACCACCCGAGCACGGCCTTAAGGCTCCCAGAAACACAACTACTAAGCTTAAATAACACATTACCCTTTTGCAGGGCCATAACAACAACCACGACCATTTACACATGGAAGCATCTCGAATTACATTCGTAGCACCATTCCCATTCCTCAAGTTACTGATCCATAGCAAGCGCTTCGCGACGCGTAAGATTGAGTAGGAATGAACATAGGAATAAGCCTCAAAGGAATCAACTCGCACGATGAAGAATCAAGAAGGGAAGTACTCCTAACAGCCATGTAGCCTCTCGAAAATAAGTACAGACGTCTCCGTACCGATCCGCAAGACTCTACTAGACTTGCTCATTACTCGTGAGACCTACGGGAACCTAGCGCTCTGATACCATGTTGTCACGACCCAAAATCCCTAAGGTTGTGATGGCGCCGGACATCAATGTCAGGCCAGCCAAAACATTACTTAATTGAAATAACTTTATGATTTTTAGCATTTATGAAAACCTTTCCGTTCCCTTTATTACATGATACTCAAATAAAAGTATGTTAATTAAAACAATGGTTTAAAGATTTCACTCAAGCCATTACATCCCAATACATATCCCAGAATTCGGTGTCACAAGTACATGAGCAATTTCTAAGAATTATATAATCGTTACAAAGCCTGTCCGAAATACAACTGGACAAGGAAAAATTTAAAAATGAATAAATACAGTATGAAGGTGACTCTGCCAGCTGCGGATCGCATCTGGATGGTGCAGCTCGCCTAAGTCTTCGAAACCTCTACATTGCTATGAAAGTACCTATGCAATAAAAATGCACAGCAAGTGTAGCATGAGTACAAAACAACGTGTACTCAGTAGATCGCCCGCCTAACCTCAGAGAGGTAGTGACGCTGAGTCAAATTAGACACTTACTAGGGTCCGACAATATAATATATGACAGAATATGATGAAATACAGTAGACACGTAAGACAGTGAGCAGCGAGTACATATCAAGTAAATCCAGGTAACCACTGAGAATAAACAACAATGTACACTTTCCTTTTTCCCAAATACATGTCAAGCCAATACCAATAGAATAGTACCAAATAGTCATGCGCACAAAAGGGTAAGACAACTGGCCGGAGTCATAAGATAGTCACGCCCATGCACTGCCGAGGATCGAACGACTCGTACCAAGAGTACACCTCTCAACCTCTCTATGCACTGCCGAGGATCGATCGGCCCGTCCCAAAAGTGCATCTCTCAACCTCTCTATGCACTGCCGAGGATCGAACGGCCCGTACCAAAAGTGTGTCTCTCAATATAATAATCCTCTCTGTGCACTGCCGAGGATCGAACGGCCCGTCCCAAAAGTTCACCTCTCAATATAATAATCATATCTATGCACTGCCGAGGATCGAACGGCCCGTACCAAAAGTGCATCTCTCAATATAGAAATCCTCTCTGTGCACTGCCGATGATCAATCGGTCCGTCCCAAAAGTGCACCTCTCAATATAATACGGCTATCTTGCTCGCGAATCATACATGCGACTCAGGTGCTCATAAGAATACATACACAAATATAGGGTCTTCCTGCTCGCGAATCACTCAAGCGACTCAGGCACCCAAAGTTACACATATCCACATAATAAATTCGTATTTTATCAAGAAAACCATTTTTTTTCTCAGAAAAATGGTAAAGTCTTTATTAAAAGAAACATGAAATATAGGTTTTGAAATCTTCATTTTCGAAACTCATTTGTCCAGTTTAGTAATACTCCATGATACAACCCGGTCCAGGTACACATATATTCACAGCGGAAATAATTCTCTTTTTAGAAGGTTAACAATATGAACTCTAGTTTTCTTTTAAACATTCAATTATGTTTTCGTTCATATTAGCAGTTTAATATTACAGGCAGGGTTACAGGTACACACATAAAGCATGTTAGTGGGTCATAGGCTACCCGGACATGGCATAATAGTAGCTACGCACGGACTCCCATCACCTCGTGCATACGTAGCCCCCGAAGATAATATCATATACTGAATTAATTCACCTAGGGGGATGATTCCCCCTCACAAATTTAGAAAGGAGATTTACCTCGCTCCGAAGTTCCAACACCGGCTTCCAAGCCCTTCCGATGACTCCAACGGACGCATAACGCTCTGAAACTACCACATAAATGACAAAGCAATGAAAATTCATCCTAATACTCGCAACATATTTAGATTATACATTTTCCCAATCACGCCCGGAGAAATGACCAAAATGCCCTCAGGCCCGCGTGCCCGGAAATCCAAAATTTCTCGAAGATACATTCTACCCACAGCCTTACTAACTCAAATATATAATTTACTCAAATATTAATGCTCAATTCGTGGTTAAAAATTTAAATTTTCCATATTCTAGGTTTCTTCAAAGTTTTCCCAATTTTCCTACCAATTTCATGCTCAAATCCATGCAAGATCACATATTTAACTTAGGAGTGGGAAGAATTCACTTACCTAGTGATGCCTGCTGAAAACCCCCTTCTTGAAGCTCCCAAAATCGGCACACCAAAATGAGAGAAACGAAGAAATGGCCAAAATCCGTTCTTAAAACACCCCACTGCCTCCAACCATTTTCGCATCTGCGGTGCACTAGTCGTTCCTGCGGAAATTCCATCACAGGTGCGGCCCTGACTCAGCCAAGCAACTTCCGCTCCTGCGATCCCTCTTCGCACCTGCGATTCCGCAGGTGCGACCAAATTCCCACACCTGCGGTTCCTCAGCTTCAGACCCAATTTCGCACCTGCGGCAACCAAGACGCACCTGCGGCCAAATCCTCGCAGGTGCGGATCACACCAGATGACGGCAATCTCCACTTCTTCAAACTTCAATTTTTGATCTGTCAACCACCTGGAATCCACCGGAGGCCCCCGAGACCCCGTCCAATCATACCAATATATCACAAGACATAACACGGACTTGCTCGAGCCCTCAAATCACATCAAACGACTCTGAAATCACGAATCGCACTCAAATCCAATTCTTTAAGAACTTAGATTTCAAACTTCTACATCCGACGCTGAAACCTATCAAATCACACCCGATTGACCTCAAATTTTTTACACAAGTCATATTCAACATTACGGACCTGCTCCAACTTCCGAAATCGCATTCCGACCTTGACATCAAAACTTCCACTTCCGGTCTTATTTCCCAAAAACCTTCAAATTCTTTCTTTAGCCAAATGACCCCAAAATGACCTACGGACATCCAAATTCACTTCTGATCGCGCTCCCAACTCCAGAATCACCATATGGAGCTATTCCCAGACTCGGAATCCCAAACGGACATCAACCTCACTGATATGCACTTCAAGCCCAAATTCATGAAATCCTTCTAAAATGCTAACTTCCACAATATACGCTGAATAGCTCCCGGGTTATCCAAAACCCCGATCCGGACATACACCCAAGTCTAAAATCATCATACGAACCTGCTAGAACCTTCAAATCCTGATTTGGAGATCGTTTACTAAAAATTCCAATCTTAGTTGATTTCTCCAACTCAAGGCTTCTGAAATGAGAATTTCCTTTCCAAATCAATTCTAAACTTCCTGGAATTCAATTCCGACCACGCCCACGGGTCATAATACCTGAAACGAAGATGCTCACAACTTCAAACCGCTGAGCGACGGCTAGGACTCGAAACGACCGGTCGGGTCGTCACAGGACGGTATCCCGGGAGATTCCCCTTTGTGATATATATTGTGTTGAGCCGAGGACTCTCTTTATCGTAGAACTTATATCATTTTTCTAAAACTATTTAATGTATACATTACCTATCTTTGTACTATTTTAAATTAATTTATATAGAAATTCAGCATAGCCTTAACCTGACCTCGTCACTACTTGACTGGGGTTAGGCTTGGCACTTATTGGGTATCAAATGTGGTGTACTCATGCCCTTTTCTGCACATGTTTTCGTGTGCAGATCCTGGTACGAGCTATCAGCCTCGTGGTTAGTCGTTGTTGCTGATTCCAGGAGACCGCAAGGTATTTCTGCCGCGTCCGCAGAATTCTCTAAGTCCCCTTCCGTTCTAGCTTGTAGAGATTTTTCTTATGTACTTTCTAGTTTTTTTTTTTTTGCTAGAGATACAGCAGTGTTAGAAGCTTGTGACACTCGGTGAGATTCCGGGTCTTGGGGAGTTATATTTTGTATGAGCCGAGCGGCCAGTACGTTATCTATATCATTTCCCTTATCCCCTTTATTTCTTGTGTTTTATTTCAGTTTTCCCCTTTATAGTAGGTTTACCTAATCGTAGCGACTAGGTGCCGTCACGACACCTTTGGAGGGTAAATCGGGTCGTGATAGTTGGGTAATAAAAAGGGTAAGTTAATTGTGGGTCGTTGATCTTAGAGATCAACAACCAGGATTTTAAAGAGGGATTGAGGCGGGTTAATTAGACGGGTACCGACCAGGTCATTTGGCTTTGGGATGGGGGTTATTTGGTTAGGGTATTGAGCCTTTTGGTCCGTAAATTAGTTAAAAATTGGGCCAGCTCTTTTAGATAGAAATAACAAGGGAAATAATTTAATAAAATAAAAATATAAAGATGCTACTTATGAAAATTAATACTTTAAAAAATAATAGAAGACTATAAAAATGTACAAAAAATTATTTTGACCTTAAATAATATGTCAATTGCAATAAGAATGCAAAATATAATTTATTCTAATCGCCTAAAAATACAATTGTAATTATATAAAAATAAAGTGAAAATATTTCAAAAATAATAATTTTAAGTGACTAAGTCATCACAAATAATTTAAAAGGGTAATTACTGAATTTTTATGTAAATTAATGCAAGAAAAATAATTTAAAAGCTCTAAAATTATGGAAAATTATAAGAAATGCTTGTGTAAATATTGAATTAAATAATAATGCAAAATGATATTTTGAAAGTACATATATTGTTTGAAAAATATATGAGGGAAAATTTGGTATTTATAGTTGCCCCTCTTTACCCGGGAATGATGAAAGAGTTGTTGGGTAAAGAAAATGATGACCAATTTTGACAGAATAAGGTGATTTGAAAGAATGGAGGTTGAACCCTAGTTCCTGAATTGCCTACATATCCCTGGTGTTACGGGAATCAGGCAGTGCGTAGTTCTAGATCCCACTGTGAACTGAACCGATGGAGTTGTTACAGGAATGGTCATATGCTTCAGAAAAAGGTTCTTTTTGGGTAGGACAGTATCGGATGAATTTATGCGGAGTCATCAATGTGAATCTGAAACGTTACGGGTGAATCACTGAGTAAATATCTGAATGGTCATAGAGTAAAAAATGGGTAATTGATGGTGGCTGGTTACGTTTGAAATAATTGCAGGATGTGAACGTTGAATGGAAACCGGAGCAAAGATTGCTCCTGTTAGGAGAACGGTTACTTCCTGGATTACCTGCAAAACTTAAAACACGATGCATGCGAGTATATATGAATTATTTCAAGAATTTAAATATGATGCAAATTCCCTTCGGACCATGAAGGTTGTCTTTGGACGGTGAGGATGATGTCCTTAGACTATGACGTCTTGGGCTATGAATCGTTTGATAAGGGATTCGCATACCATGAAATGATGTCCTTGTTCCATGAGAATGGTGCCTCTGAACCATAACGCCTTTGAATAATGATGTGCACTTTTGAGAGATCCTCGGTCTATGGAATGGTGCCTTCCGTCTATGAGGATGATGCCTTCAGACTATGAAGCCTTTGGACAAATGGCGATATTTCAACCCATGAAATGCAAAATATGATGTTTGGCCGTATGCGAAGATGAGACAGACAAGCCTTAGTCTTGGTCAAGATGAGGCAATGCTCAGCTCTGGGTGAGTAGAGGACAATGTTAGGTTTTAGATGGCGTAATGGAGATAGCATTTAATCATGAGGAAAAGGCAGTGCTTAGCCTTATGCAAGAAGGGGAGGCAGGGCTTAGCCTCATGCAAATAGGATAAAATGCTTAGTCTCATGCACAGAAAGGCAGTGCTTAGCCTTATGCAATTAGGGAGGCAGGTCTTAGCCTCTAGAAAATGATTAGTCTCATGCAGGAAAGTCAATGCTTAGCCTTATGCAATTAGGGAGGCAGGTCATAGCCTCATGCAAAGAGTAGACAATGCTTAGTCTCGTGTAGGAAAGGCAACGCTTAGCCTTATGCAATTAGGGAGGCAGTGCTTAGCCTCATGCAAAGAGGAGACAATGCTTAGTCTCATGCAGGAAAGGCAATGCTTAGCCTTATGAGATTAGGGAGGCGGGGATTAGCCTCACGCAAATAGGAGACAATGCTTAGTCTCATGCATAGAAAGGCGGTGCTTAGCCTTATGCAGTTAAGGAGGCAGTGCTTAGCCTCATGAAAATAGGAGGCAATGCTTAGTCTCATACATAGAAAGGCAGTGCTTAGCCTTACGCAGTTAAAGAGGCAGTGCTTAGCCTCATGTAAGAAAGTGATGAGCGATAGTGAGAAAGTAGAGTATTTCTTAGCTGGAGATGCTTGGGATAGATAATTTGTTATCTTGAAGGTAGTGACCGGATGTATCAGCATATATTGTTGTCTTATTGTGCCTGCGTCCAAAAAAGGATTGTGAGTTTTGTGAGGGAAGGTTGATCCATGCTTTCACCTTCTCGCTTTGCTTTTTCTCCTATCTTGAGATCCTGTTTGAGTTACCCTGGGCAGCATCTGGCTGTTATAGAAATAATTTTTTTGAAAAATATGTGTGCGTTTGATAAATGTAGTTATTTGAAATATAGTACTATGCACTATTAAGTAATTTAGATGAACCAATGACTGTGACATATTTAGAGACATTGCGACCTCCTTGCTTTAGAATTTTGAGGGTCCTCCTCAAAATCCTGCTCCAGTTTAAAAGCAATTCTTTGACTGTTTTGCGTATGACGAAGTTGGCTGGACTTGCTTTAGAACTTTGAGGGTCCTCCTCAAAATTCTGCCCCAATTTCTGACCATGGCAAAGATGAATATTTTATTAAGATGTGACCGAACCCACATGGCTGCCTACGTATCCCTCTTAAACGGGAATCAGGTCAAGCGTAGTTCAGTTATATCAGATAAAGAAATGTAACAGTCTAAACATAGTATCTCTTGACTGTGTCTGAGTTAATAGGTTTTGGCCAAATTTCTCCGTCCATTTCCATAAGTATGAGTGCTCCTCTTGTTAGTACTCTGTGAACCATGTAGGGCCCTTGCCAATTGGGTGAGTTTCCCTTGGGCTTCGTCTTGATGCGGGAAGATCCTCTTTAGCACCAATTACCCCGGTGTGAATTGTCTAGGCATGACTCTTTTGTTGAAAGCTCTGGACATTCTATTCTGGTAGAGTTGAACGTGACATACCACATTCATTCTTTTCCCATCAATGAGGGCCAGTTGTTCATAGCGACCTCGTATCCATTATGCATCACTGATTTCAACCACTTGTATGATTCTTAAAGAATGAATTTCTACTTTGGCGGGAATAACAGCTTCATTACCATAGACCATCAAATGAGAAGTTGCCCCGGTTGATGTGCGAGTCATGGTACGATATCCAAGTAGGGCAAATGGTAGCTTCTCGTGCCATTTTTTGTGACTATCTACCATCTTCCTTAATATCTTCTTAATGTTCTTATTGGATACTTCCACAACTCCATTCATTTGCGGCATGTATGCTGTGGAATTCTTATGCTTGATCTTGAAGGTTTCACACATGGATATCATCAAATCACTGTTAAGGTTGGCGGCGTTGTCAGTGATGATTGATTCCGGTACCCCGAACCGAAAAATAATACGATCCCAAACGAAATATGTGACGACCTTCTTAGTTATAGCTTTGTAAGATGTGGCTTCCACCCATTTTGTGAAATAGTCTAACCCCACTAGAATGAACCGGTGCCCATTTGAAGCGGCGGGTTCGATTGGACCAATGAAATCCATTCCCCAGGCGGATAAAGGCCAAGGTGCACTTGTTGCATTGAGTTCATTGGGTGGCACTCGTATCATATCAGCATGTACTTGGCATTGATGACACTTTTGGACATACCTGATGCAATCTGTTTCCATAGTCATCCAAAGATATCCTGCTCTTAATATCTTCGTAGCTAAGAGAAAGCCATTCATGTGCGGTCCGCAAGTTCTGGCATGTATCTCTTCGAGCAATTTGGATGCTTCCTTGGCATCGACATACTGTAATAATCCCATATCTGGATTCCTTCTGTACAGAATTCCTCCGCTTTGGAAGAAGTGATTAGATAATCTTCAGAGTGTGCGTTTCTGAGTATGATTTGCGTGCTCCGGGTATTCTCCTTATGCCAAATATTCTTTGATGTTATGGAACCATGGATTTCCATCCGTTTCTTTTTCAACATGAGAATAATAAGCTGGTTGATTATGAGTCCCTACTGGGATAGGATCGATGAAATTCTTGTTTGGGTGTTGTATCATGGAAGATAAAGTGGTCAATGCATCTGCGAACTCATTCTAGATTCTCGGAACATGTTTGAACTCTATTTTTTGTGAATCTCTTCATCAACTCTTGTACATAATACAAATATGGTAATATCTTGGTATTGTTTGTAGCCCATTCTCCTCCTGATGTACCAAAAGGTCTGAATCTCCAATTGCCAGCAATTCCTAAACGTTCATGTCGATGGATAACTTGAGTCCTAAGATGCAGGCCTCGTATTCTGCCATGTTGTTAGTACATGGAAACCTGAGTTTTGCGGATACTGGATAGTGTTGACCTATTTATGACACTAAAACTTCTCCAATACCCACTCATTTGAAGTTTGCAGCTCCATCGAAGAACATTCTCCAACCATCATAGGCTTCGGTGATATCTTCTCCTACGAATGATACCTCTTTATTAGGAAAATAAGTTTTTAGTGTTTCATATTCTCCATCTACAGGATTTTCTGCCAGATGATCTGCCAACACTTGCCCTTTGACCACCTTCTGAGTTACATAGATAATGTCGAACTCACTCAGTAGTATCTGCCATTTATCTAATTTCCCCGTAGGCATGGATTTCTGTAAGATGTATTTTAACGGATCCATCCTTGATATGAGATATGTGGTGTAGGCACAGAAGTAGTGCCTCAGCTTTTGATATATCCATGTCAAAGTGCAGCAGGTGCGTTCCAGCAAAGAATATTGTGCTTCGTAAGGTGTGAACTTCTTACTCAGATAGTTTGGCCTGCTCCTTTCTTCCCATCTCATTGTGTTGTCCCAAGACACAACCGAAATCCCCATCTAGTATAGATAAATAGAGTAGCAGAGGTCTCCCAGGTTTCGGTGGGACCAGAACAGGTGGTTTGGATAAATATTCCTTGATCTTGTCAAAGGCTTTCTGGCACTCTTCAGTCCAACTTGTTGCACCGTATTTCTTCAACATTTTGAAAATGGTTCACAGATCACAAGTGATTGTGCTATGAAACGGTTGATGTAATTGAGACGCCCTAAGAAACTCATCACATATTTCTTGTTCTTCGGAGGTGGAAAATCTTGGATAGCCTTGACCTTTTACGGGTCTAGCTCAATTCCTCGGCGGCTGACGATGAACCCTAAAAGTTTTCCAGCAGGGACTCCAAAGGCACATTTCGCGGGATTCACTTTCAGATTGTACCTTCGAAGTAGATCAAAGAATTTCCTCAAATCTGTTATGTGATTTGTACCCTTTTTAGATTTGATGATGACGTCGTCCACGTACACGTCTATCTCCTTGTGTATCATGTCGTTGAAGATGGTTTTCATGGCCCTCATATAAGTGGCTCCATCATTCTTTAGGCCCAACGACATCATTTTATAACAATACACTCCACATGGTGTAGTAAAGGCTGTCTTTTCGGCATACTCTTCATCCATCCAGATCTGATCATATCCCGTGAAGCAATCCACAAAGGATTGGAGTTCATGCTTGGCATAGTTGTCGGTCAGTATATCTGTATTGGGCAACGGGAAATCATCTTTAAGACTTGCTCTGTTTAAGTCTCGATAGTCGACACACACTCTGACCTTCCCATATTTCTTTGGAACTGGCACAATGTTAGCCAACCAGTTCGGATATTCAACCACTCTGAGAACCTTGGCTTTGATCTTCTTGGGGACTTCCTTTTTTATTTTCAAACTCATATCTGGCTTGAACTTTCTGAGCTTCTGCTTTACAGGCGGACACATGGGATCAGTAGGTAGTTTATGAGCCACTATAGACGTGCTTAAACCGGTCATTTCATCGTAGGACCATGCAAAAATATCCTTATACTCTTTCAAGAACTGGATGTATTCTTCCTTCTATGACGGCAATAGATGAATGCTTCCACACGTTTCCTTGACTGTTTCGGAGTCTCCCAAATTAACTGTTTCAGTCTCATCCAAATTGGACTTAGGCTTGTTTTCAAAATTTTCCACTTCTCTGACAACTTCTTCGGGTATTATATCCTCTTCTAGATCCTCTGAATCACTATCCTTATGTTGTGTTGTCTCATTACATGTCACAGTCGTAGGTTCATCAGGATAAGTAATAATAACGTTGTAGAGAGAGAAAATGTAAAGGATAATAACAAATACTAAAAACAGCAATCCATTGATAAAGATTTAAAAATGTCAAACAAGTACAGTTCGATGATTCGAGCAATTATTTCACAATAATATACGCTTAAAACAAAATACTGAAAATGTCTTAGATGCTCATAAAATTGCTTTCAAAAATAAATGATGCTAATTGCCAGGCTACCCAGGAACTCGACGGGCCCTTATGGTGCAGCAGTCCAGTTCTTGAGAACATCTCCCTTCTCCAGGGTCTGAATAATAAGGCCTTCCTCCTCCTCCTCCTCAACTATCGCACTGCAATCCATGTCTTCGTCATCCAGAAACAAATTCCTTATGCTAGCTAAAACTTCATATTATTCGGACCCCCACATCATGTCAGCTTGATGAAATGACGGGTGCAAATGTGGTACCGGTTGTTCTAGAGGGTAATAAGGACCACGCCATGGTGGCGACCAATTCTGATACTCTTTCCAGGTGCATTCATACCTAATCCCAAAAGTTGTGCCATGACGCTTTAGCTGTATCAGTTTGATGATCCCTTGGATATTCTTGTCGAGGTCCTTGCCGGGTCCATACCCTGTCCATGACAATTTGTTTTTAATCTTACTGCTCCACTATTTGTCTTTCTCAGTTGCATTAACGCGCTCAATGCGATGTATGTTTCTCCACCCAACTTCCTTATATTCTCAATGGTCGGAACAGTCTGATTGGTATAAATGGGATTGCTTCCATCTCCATTGATAATCACTTCCTGATGGTTCCACTCAAATTTCACGGCCTGGTGTAGAGTAGAAGCTACGATCCTAGCGGCATGTATCCAAGGTCTCCCCAACAACATATTGTATGTAGCAGATATATCCAATACTTGAAACTCAACATGGAACCAGGTTGGGCCCATCTATAGGCTTAGGTTGGTCTCCCAAATATGGCCCTTTAAGACCCATCAAAGGCTTTCATATTCATACTTTCCGCTCGTATCTCGTGCAAGACCTTACCCAATATTTTTAGAGTAGTTAGTGGAAATATGTTGAGACTCGAACCCCCATCTATCAGGACTATGGCAATGAATTTTTCCTCAAACTGTATTGTGATATGCGGTTCCCTGTTGTGACTTAGTCCTTCTGGTGGCAGCTCGTCTTCATGAAAAGTTATCTTGTGGCTTTCCAACACTTGCCCTACCATATTGGCCATTTCTCCACTGGTGATGTTATTGGGTACATAGGCTTCATTCAACACCTTCATCAGGGCATTCCTATGTGCCTCGGACTTTTGCAGCAGTGATAAAATGGATATTTGAGCAGGGGTTTTGTTCAGATGATCAACCACAAAATATTCTCTTGCTTGCACCTTTCTCCAAAGATCGTCCGGGCCAGTATCAATGGCAGGTGGCTTAGAGGCAGCTTCTTTGCTTGTTCCTCCCAAATGCTTGGGTATATAAATCCTACAGGTTCTGGTCATGCGTTGCACTGCACTTGTTTCTTCCATTTTTGCCTTTCGTTTCCTTCTTGCTTCCGCAACATAATCCCATGGTATAGCATTAGACTTATAAGACGGCGTAGGTGCTACCATCACGGTGAAGGTTATTGTTACTTCAACCTCAAACAGAGTTGGTGCGGCTACCTCAACTTCAATTGGTGCCTAAGTTTGTAACACGATAGGTGTGAGAGTGAATGGAGATGTTTTAGGATTATACCCTTCTCGAATGAGTCAAATTGACCCTTCTGGGTCCCATTCTTCATCGGTTTCTATCACGTTTACAACTTCACCCCTGTGATCCGGAAGAGGATTGTTACGGACATTGGGTGCAGCCTTCTTTGCCTGTATGACTTTGGTGTCAATTAATGTCTGAATCTTATCTTTAAAAGTATGACACTCATCAATGGTATGACCCTTCATGCTTGAATGATAGGCACATGTCTTATTTGGGTTAATCCACTGGGAAGAGTTTTCCATAGCAACATCTGGAATGGGAGTGACATAACCGACAGCCTTTAGCCTCTGGTATAGTTGGTCTATGGGTTCAGCAATTGGAGTATACTGTTTGGGTGGTCTGCGGTAGAAATTTGGTCTTAGTTTTTGGTAATTTTGGCGGGCTGGTGGTCAGTGGTAGTATGTTGGTTGGGTGTTATAAGTATGGTAAGTGACACTAGGTTGTTGGTATCTGGGAGGTGAAGGCTGATATGTGGGTGGGTGTGTTTGGTATGTAAGAGGATACTTTAGACCTTGGGCTACCATTACTACACCTTCTTCTTTGTTCTTGGAGATACCTCCTGACTGCAAAGCTTTATTTGTGGCTTGGAGTGCTTCGAAGTTTGTCATCATTCTGATTTTGATCCCTTCTTCTATTCTTTCTCCCAACTTGATGATATCATAAGATTTATGGTTTTCAATAACCATCAATCTTTCATAGTATTACGGGTCCTGAGCTCTGACGAAGAACTTATTCATCTATTCTTCTTCAAGTGTCGGCCTTACTTCTGCGGCTTCAGACCACCACCGAGTAGCATATTCGCAGAAAGTTTCCATTGGTTTCTTCTTGAGATTCTAAATGTAGAAAATGTCTGGTGCATTTTCTGTGTTAAACCTGAACCAGTCCATGAAATCCGATGCCATGATCACCCACTTAATCCACTTCTTTGGGTTTTGACTGATGTACCAAGACAAGGCGTCTCCAGTGAGGCTCCTCGTGAATAGATTTATACGAATTCGTTCATCCTTGCCAACCCCTACAAGCTTGTTACAATACGTTCTCAAATGCACCTTCAGATCACCAGTTCCGTCGTCAAACTTAGGAGGTTTGTAACCCTCCGGCAGTTCTACATCTGGATGAATACATAAATCCTCATAATTCAAACCCTCAATGTCTTTGCCACCTTCGACACTTTGAAATCTGCCACTAAGCTTCTTGAGTTCTTCCGCCATATTCTTGATGAGCAGGTCCTTCTGGGCGGATTCGGGTATGTATAGGGTCTGTTGTGGGGTATGGGGTAAAGTTTCCACATATATGGGATTGCTTTGATGGACTCTAGGAATCTGAGCATAATGGTGGTTTTCGGTTGAGTTTTGGGGATCAGGGGTAGATTGTGGTGTGTTTTGAGGAGTGTGGTAACTAGTGGTTTGTGGATATTGAGTCGGATGGTGATGGTGTTGTGGAGGGGTAGGTACTGGTGGATGATTATGGTTTTGAGGAGGCGTGGCGTATTGATGAGGCGTGAGGATTTTTCGGATTTTGGTTTTGTGTGTGTTGGGGAGGTGCCGGGTTTTGGGCGTTTGTGTTTTGTTGGTTAATTTCAGGGACGTTTAGAGTGAGAGAAAGGTTTACCAAGTTCCGGACCTGCTCAAACTCCCCTTGTAGCTCCAATATTTTCTGTTCTAGATGTAGGACCAAATCATTCTATGATGGAGTACTCCGACCGTCTGAAGTTTCAATGTTCTCTGCGTAGGTAGCATTGTCTTTTCTAATACCCCTCATATCATCCATTTTCGCTTTTCCTTTTTTCTTGGGATCACTTGGTGGAGGAAGAGGTGGAGGACCTTTGGATCTAGTGTGATATGCTGACGATGCCAGTATACACGAACCAACCTTGGGGAATGGGAACAAAGAAAGTAACATAGACATTGTTTCCTAACCTACTTGGCCCCAAAAGGACCTTCTCCATGCTTGGCCTTCTTAGATTCGTCGATCAGGTTCCCCAGGTCGTGCATATCCAATACCAGGTAAGACCTTGCTAGATACCCTCCTTCATTGCCTTCCGTTTTCTGATAATATGAGAGTCTCTTTCTCATCTTTCCCTCAAGTTCCATCAGCCCTTTCTCCAAATATTCCAATCTCTCTTTTGATTTAGTAGAAATTTCTCTCCATTCGTTGATCGCTTCCATATCCACTTTGTGTTGTTCCAAATGCCTAGCTTCAGAGCCGAAGAACCTCTTGCGCAGCATCCTGTACTTGACTTGTGCTTCAGCAGCGTCATCTATAACCCTATTTTTTAGATTAATTCCTGGCTTGACATCCCCCGCTATATCATCTACCAACCATGATGGGTAGAAGTACACATGGCTGGCATGATACCTGTCTGGCTCGATAATGACCTTTTGATTCCACATATGTTGTGCCTCAAACTTAAACGGAATGATTTTCCCTTTAAAATCTGCTTTGTATTGGACCATGTTGGAAATCCGAGGTATAACCTGTTTTCTTCCTGCTTGCCTCATTACCCTTATAGGAGCATAAGGATATATTCTTCTTAACCCGATCAGCACTAGATGAGTAGTTTCTCTTGATCTAATGATGAACTCACTGCTAGGGAACCATTCAAACATCCAATGTACCTTTTTGTTAGTCAGATTGCTGAAGAAACGCACCCAGCTTACAGCACTTCCAGGTGGCGCAAACCTATCTAGGATAAATGTCATTCTATTTGGATGATGGTAAGTTATGTAGTCATTCAATGGTCGTCGCAGAAGCTCTTGGAAATATTGACCTCTCTGTAAATGTTCTAATAACCAAACCTGCAGTAACAGATTACAGCCCTCGAAGTGCCCATGCCCCTACTTGCATCGATCTAGAGCGCGATACATTTCGGTCAATATCATGGGGATGGTAGTGTAAGTTTGTCCCTTGATTCCTTCCGTTAGAGTCTTAACGACCATGGCTAAGCGAGTGTGGATCCTTCCCTCTTTCATCGGAAATATCAGTAACCCCAAGAAACAGACAATAAACACAAAAACTCGACGGTGCGTCCAACCCAAGGAAGTAATGGCAAGTTCATCATGGTGAAGATGATTTGACTTGATGTGCCCATAACGTTCATAAAGAAATTCAAACGATATGTATGACTTCTTCAGACAGAGTAACTCGTCATTTTTCTTGAAACCCATCATTTCAAAAAAACCGCGGGGAGTGCGGTTTTTTGGTACTAATAAACCCGGACTATCCCATGGTAGCTTAGAGAAGCCTCCTATTTCCTCTAAGAGAGGAGTCATTTCTATGTCACCAAAGTGGAAAACAACCCTTTTCTTATCCCAAAACATAGTGGCAGCCTCAATCAATGCCCTATTTGGCCGAATGTCTAATAAGGAAGGTAAATTACCAAGGACCCTTTTCACATTATTCCTCTCACTAGGTGAGAAGTTCTTCCACCAATCAAGAAGAAAAGGTGGGATGTTTTGAACCATGCCGAACCTGGGGACTTCGTGCTTCATTTTCTGCAAACAAATAGAGTTAGCCTTTTCCCCCTCCGGATCTGACTATTTGCACATTAATGATCAACATACCGATATATTTTCTCCAAGTGATGCACATAACGTAATGGTGTCCATTGGGATTATGGAAATCCCGTCGGACTTTGGACAAGTCTTATCTTAGTGGATTATCATGTGGACAACGTTCTAACCCATACTAGGTTTGATATGATGCATGCACAGTTGATATTGGAGTGAGGTTTCTAGAAGGGTCCAGACCGGTACTCTCAAATGGACAACTTGAGAGGGAAAGGCACGGGACCGTCGACTGCACCACTGATCGACTAGTTTACCGCAAGTAAACCTTTCCAATTTAAAAGGGTAATTTTGCAAGAGCACGGACACTCATCAAGTGCCGCTATGTTATTAATCGAGCACGAGTGGAATATGATGTGGAGCATGCTTGATGCAAAGATAATAACACGTTGCCAAGTATTTGCATGGTAAATATGTAAAATCAATAGATACAGTATTAAGGTAAAACATAAAAGATGTAAAAAGAAAGACAAAGGAAGAAGTTAGTTCATGGAATATAGGGAATGTATAAAGTAAGCAAGGGAGTAGGGGTGGGAGAGACATGATGTAGCAATCTTTAAAAAAATGAAGAGCAGTTTAGAGCAAATAAAGGTGAATAGGAAAGGGATTATGCATGTTACAACCAATTTAAGCAAAGGAAGGTGGAGCAGGGAAGGGATGTGCATATTACAACGAATTTAAACAAGCAAAAGGAAAACGGGAGAGGGGTGTGCATGTAACAACGAATTAAACAAGTAAAAGGAAAACGGGAAAGGGATGTGCATGTAGTAGTAAATAAAATGGAAAAGGGAAACGCGTTTATATCAAAGAAAACTAATCCATATAAGCCAAATCCGCTATGGTAAGAGCCTAAGTGTAAATCCCCAGTAGAGTCGCCATGTTGTCGCGCCCCTTTTCCTCGTGAAGTCAGGTTTCGACATGTGACAACTCTTTTAAAGAGGTATTAAAAGAGGAGAGACGCCACCTAACGATTTTTAAGGTGCATTAGGGCACCAATTTGCAAATGACTCTGGTTTAACTGGTCTACATCACCAAAGATCGGGTAAGGGCTCAAGTTACCTAGAAGGTGTTAGGCACTCCTTGAGGTCCACAACTGCGGGTCCTGGCTGGACTTAAATTATATGGATTAGTCTATATGATCAAGTAAGCAAAGAGAGTACAAAATATAAGAATTTTATTACAAAGAGATCTTGAATAGAGAGGTACAACTATCTTGATTTTAATATAAAAGAAAGAAAAGGAGGTGGGTTCCTAAGTTTTTTAGCCTAAAGGATCACCTCGTGCAACATAAATAATATTTCGTAACTCCCTTGGGATAGGGTGTTACTCATATTATTCAGTAGGCATAGACTATCATCTTCTGCTGCCCGATTACTATGTTAAAGTTGTTTACCTAAGAGAGCTCTAATTCAATTCTAAGTCGTGCCCTACGTGTGCACTACCCGTCCCATACCTATGGTCCAGGAGGTTTTGGACCTCTATTTGGATGGTTCTAGACCTTATCTAGGCTGATCAAAAGTGCAAAACTATGCAACAAACAAAACATATAAAGACTTCCCATAAAAGCAATTAAGGGCTCACATTGACCTCCACACTTAAGCAGCGAATGCACGCAAACACATATGTCAATATGGAAGCTGCAGAATCCGGAATCTTAAACCTATATACATGCTTTCTAGTGATTTTTGAGTCAACGTATGCGGGCAATTTCAGATGTAGGACATTACTTATAGACAAAATTATTCAGGTATTACAAACTGATTATTGAAGGTTTTAAGTTACCAATCCTATATGTATTATGCCTAGGTGATCTACGCAGTTGAGTATAAAAAAATCTACTAGGAAGAGTCCCAGAATTATCCAGGTTTTCCTAACAGTGACGCTCAGGAAACAGTGTTTGAGTAGTCTAGTATTAACCAATTAACGAGCAGTTATTTCTTATAGGCAGTATCTCTAACAGTTGACGCTTATAACTCGTTTTATTGTTATACTTAGTCCCATAAACAAGATTTCTAGTGAACAATGTGATACAATAGCAAATGAAGTGATCAAAATCCTATAGGCATGATTTCTAGTGATAAACTTAAGTGAATTGAAGGAAAGTTCATTGACATACTTAAGTGAATTGAAGGAAAGTTCATTGACATTTGTTCCTATAGGTAGGCTTTCTAGTAACACGTAGCAGTAAAAATAATTGCAGCATTTGAATTCATATTTGCTAGCAAATAGTGTGTGTGTGTGTGTGTGTGTGTGTGTGTGTGTGTGTGTGCTTCCTCTAATGTTATGATTTTTATAGTGTACATGTAATTGAACAACACATGTAGCGAATAAATTACCAAGTCCTATAGGCATGTTATCCACTCATTTTGCATGCAAATATTAAATTATACATATTTCCCTTTTTTACTAATACCCCAATTGTTTATACAAAAGTTATTACAGGCCCAAATAATAAGTAAAAATACAAATGTTATACAATAGTGACAATAGGCCCACAGTAGGCTCAACATGAAATACCCAGCTTTGTATGGGCCTTCAATAACTCTCACACAGCGTACCCAGACCTCTAATATGGTCCATATCCAACACACAACCCCAAAATCCATAAAGTAGCCAAAAGTCAATTCGTTCAACCATAGCACCAAGTGTTGCACCATTTAAATCAGCCAATTCAGGTACATAACACATAACAAGATGGAATAGGATGAATAGGAGTAGTTTGAGATTTGGGAATGACTAAGAACCAAGACCTAATGTGTTAGAGTTCACAAGGGTCTCAATTGGACCCCGAGCAGTGCTCACACTAGGGTGATCAATAATATAACCTAGGTAGCCTAGGCTTTCAACCGGCTAAGAATGAGAACTCAAGAGAGAACATAGATGACAAGTGAAGGATAGTAACCAAGGTTGAGAGACAAAGCTGAGGGAATACAAACATAGTCAAGTTGAACACATAGAGAAAATTATCAAACAGGCCTTAGGGCTTAGAACAGACTTAGCAAAGATTCAGAAGAACAAATTCAACACCTATTTCATAAGTAGTCAAGCATTAGCAGAACAGGTTTGCAGGATTGGTGGCAATAGCATAAACAAATTCATAATAAATGAAGAGGTCCAAGTTATGCTAAGTATAGGTCCTGATGTTATGAAACAGTCATGCTAATTTGGCAATAGGACAGTATTTAGACATGAGAAAAAAAGATTACAACTATTGGTGAATCAGGGAGGGGGTTAAACATGCTAAAGGGCATACTGATAGAGAGCAGGGTCAAAACATGTTATATAGGCAAGCTATCACCACAGAAATTCAGAATATGATGGGAAACAGACTTGTGCCATACAGTTGGTGTACGCATTCATGCTTTTGAGCTCAATCAAATAGTTGACTAAAAGGGGTAAAAATTATGCAAGTAAAGCATATTCAAGTAACAGGATTGATAGCAAAAGGAAAAATTAAACACCAGAAGATGCTAACAAGTGTAAGGGTTCCAAACAGTAGTAATTCTTAACACATTGACTGGTTAGAATTTAATAGAACTAGGTTTAGGCATGCTTGATGTTAAAAGTTAAAGAGACCTAAAAAAATTGAAGAAAGCAAACAGAATTGCACACAAAACAACCCTAAAAACATATTAAACTGACGAACTTCATGAGTAAAAACAAGTGCAAATCATAGATACACGGGAATGAAATTACAAAGTCTAGTAACTCACCAGTTAAGCGAAGAAGAGTAAAGAATAAACTTCCACATAAAACCCAAAATCCCAATGCGTCAAAGTTCCCAAGAGCTTCGATGAACTCAGGGAAATGCTTACACCAAGAACAGGTTAAGTAACAAGGTGTTAATGGCCTTGGCTTTCAGCAGGCCAATACAGAGTAAGAGAGTAGCAAAACCCCAATTTTAGTGAAGAAAATCGATTTCAAAGTTTGTCTCCAGAAGGGAAAATGGGGGGGGGGGGGGTTATATAGCAGTCAAAAATCGAACAAACACTTAAGGAAACAGAGTAAATTAAACAACAAATAAGGAAAAAAAATATGCAAATCAATTTGCAATCAATTTAAGAGAGAAATCCGATAAACCCTAGTTTTTTGGAAAAGTGTAAATCAGTAGAAATCCAAACGAAATCGGACTCACACAATATAATTTTGAACATGTGTAGACGAGATATGGCCCAAATTCAAAATATTGGAATCAATCGGGCAGAATTGGAAAAGTAGTACTTGCCATGTTTAGGCAAGTACTAAGTGATACTATGGAGAATCAACTAGTAGCGGAAAAACACTTAGATGGCAAGTAAATGAGAGGAGAATCCCATTAGGAGAGGGATTTAGAGAATGATGGCGATTAGGGTTCTTCAAAGAAGGGGGACAGTCTCAGGGTGGCGAGTTTAGAGGAAATGGGGATTAGGGTTTGGGGTTGAATAATAAAAAGGGTAAGTTAATTATGGGTCGTCGATCTTAGAGATCAACATTCATGATTTTAAAGAAGGATTGGGGTGGGTTAATTAGACGGGTACCGACCGGGTCATTTGGCTTTGGGATAGGGGTTATTGGGTTAGGGTATTGGGCCTTTTGGTCCGAAAATTAGATAAAAATTGGGCTAGCTCTTTTAGATAGAAATAAAAAAGAGAAATAATTTAATAAAATAGATAAATAAATATATTAAATGCTACTTATGCAAATTAATACTTTAAAAAATAATAGAAGACTATAAAAATGTAAAAAAATATTTTTACCTTAAATGAAATGTCAATTGCAATAAGAATGCAAAATATAGGCTATTATTGCAAATTTATGCTAATAGCCTAAAAATACAATTTTAATTATATAAAAATGAAGTGAAAATATTTCAAAAATATATTAGGGATGCAAATAATAATTTTAAGTGATTAATTCATCACAAATAATTTAAAAGGGTAATTACTGAATTTTTATGTAAATTAATGCAAGAAAATTAATTTAAAAGCTCTACAATTATGGAAAATTATAAGAAATGCTTGTGTAAGTCTTTTAAATTAAATAATAATGCAAAATGATATTTTGAAAGTATATATATTGTTTGAAAAATATATGAGGGCAAAATTGGGTATCAACAACGCCTAGAATTTTCCAATCCATGATGACGCCTAAAGAATTGGTAGAACTCAAGGCCAAGTTCATCCTTCCAAACCATGTCGAACTGATCCCGATTGGTGAGGACGTGGTACAGGTTCATCACCCCGGATACTGCGCTCTATATGTTTATCCCTTCCTCATCGGTTATTCGCCCCCCCCTCCTTCTGTTGGTGGAGGAATTTTGTCGTCACTACAGCGTCTTCCCTGCTCAACTTGCACCGTACGTCTATAGAATTATTAGAATGTTGACCAAACTTGCTGAGTTGGCCGGGGTCGAGCTGACGCTGTAGCATTTGGATCATCTCTTCGCCCCTACCTTCTATAGGGGAACGGTGTTGAATCTTCGCTATCATGGAGGCAAATGTTTGGTGGTGAAGATGGACGATAAGGCCAGTCGCCAAATCTGGCTCAATTTTTTATACGTCAGGACCGAGGACATGATGGCTAACACACGTAAGTGCTCATTTTTTGTTTGTGTTCCTTTACTTGCTCGGAATTAATTGAAGGACTTTCCCTTTCCTTGTAGCTAACAATCAGCCTCCCCTTTTAGTCATGCGAATTTCTGACTAGGTCGAGAAAATCCTTCCCAATGTCATAGGGATCCGTGACTGGCCGAGCTTCATCAAGAATTTGAGAGCAGCTCTTCCTTCTAAAAGTAACGCCTTATATTTGCCAGTGGTCGTTTCATTTTTCATTATATGCTGATTCGCTTTGCTAAATTCAATGTTTGTTTCTTTCCCAAGCAGGGGGTCTTCTCGAATGAGTCGGGCACCGGTGCCAACCTTTCGAAGGAAGGTTGTTTCACCTTTGTCTTCCGCCCCTATTGCAACTATTGTCGCTTCTGTGCTGACCCCTCTTTCGGCTACGCATTCCAAAAACCTATTTCTATTTCGTCTGCTACTTTCGCTCCTCAACTTCTTTCACTACTCGATGAGGACGGTGATATTTCTCCTAAGGAAGGTAGTCTAATGACTCATAAGAGGAGAGCCACAGATGCGGGAGGATAAAGGCTAGTAGCCGTCAACTTGGAAGAAGGCGACTTCATTCTTTGAGAGACGACCAAAGTGCATGTTGGAGAAAGCACTAGGGTGGATGTTGGTTGATTTCCCAATGCACACGCAAGTGTACGTGGTCGACAAGTAATATAGGAA
>ML310937.1:325-70270 GCA_005239505.1 Nicotiana paniculata
TATCCGAGAAGTAAGTTCACCAACGGGGGAAACCATAACCTTAGACCTTTATCATAATTGTTTACAACACATTGTTAGTAATTGTTAGTTATTATTATTGTCAGTAGAAATAGTAAAACATCACCAATTTATATTCAAAAGTCTTGAGAGAATTGATTAAGTAAAAGTGGAGTATTCTAACGGCTTGCTTGATACGTTAATTCCCTGTTGGATCGACTCTGGGCATAATACCCTGGATTATATTTGCAACGCCTGTTTAGTCTTTTATTAGACATAGTTGAGCGTGATCAAGGAGAAATGCATTGGATAATGTGGAACATGATGTTCGTATTCTTGATATGAACATGAAATTATTAGAGGAATATGAAGGGTCCCTTCTTATGTTGATTCTAATAATTCTCGTGAGTTTGACAGGAGTAACGCATTGGATAATGTGGAACATGATGTTCGTATTCTTGATATGCACATGAAATTATTAGAAGAATATGAAGGGTTCCATGAGAAAATTACGAATGATATGTAACACATTATAGAAGAATTAGCTGAATTGAGACAATAGATCGACCAATTTGGCAGTTCTACTCGCAATTTGGAGGCTCAATTGAGTGCAAAGGTTGTTGCGTCTAACGCCCAACAATTTAGTGATGAGTTTTGTGAAACTGAAAAAGATCTTTTAGGCCAAATTGAGGAGCTCAAAGAAGAATACCAAGCATTAGACCATGTTCTTGTTGATGATGTCGAGGTTGAGGGAGCATACATTATTGAGGATGTAAAAAATAATGCAATTTTGGAGTTGGAGCGTATCGGGCCTCATTATAACCACTTTTCAATATTATGTTTGGTTGGTAACATGAGAATTAATCCATTCGAGCATATGGAGGATTCAATGGATGAGGAATAAGGTGTTTATATTTAAAAATTTTCCATACCAAAGAGACAAATAACATCCCTCACTTAAAGGCCAAGAAGTGAAAGATGCGATATCTATTGCTTGGTTCCTTTATTTTTACACCACCGCCGAATGAACGTGATAGAAAATTGATGCAAAGTTGGGCTCACAATTCATATCTTCAAAGTGGAAGAAAAAGTGGTGAAAGTGATGGCGTCTTGCTGCGACATTAAATCAAGCGCTTGTTGGAAGACAACCCAATTCTATTTTTTTTTTCTTTTATTTTTATTTTTGTTTATTTTCTTATTGTGTTATCGTTGTAGTATTATTTTATTTTTGTAGGAGTAGGAGAATGGAGTCAAAGCCAATAGGCATGTGCACAAGCGAGCAGGTGATTGAAACTAAGTGTGAGGTACCCACACAAAGGAGCATACATGGGAGAAGTCTGAGTATCCCATGAGCTGCTAATGCTTCGGCCTTTGGCCTGCCAGGGAGTCTCTTTTACCCTCTTGTTATTTTTTGGATGCACTGAAGACACTACATAATTTTAGATGTGGGGTGAGGAGATTGTCTAGGTAATTTTATATGCTATTCTAGATTAATTGTAGTATTATTTCTTAGTGTAGTGATTTTTGTAAAAAACATATAAAAAAAATAAAAATTCATAAAATTTTGGACTTTTCCTGACGATAGATTTCTTGGACAACTTCTTAAGGGATTAATGTCCAATGAAAAAAATTCAAAAAAGATTTTTGAATTCTAGTTAGTTTTACTTAGGTAATGATCCCCATTTGTTTTTCTTTGTGCATCGGTTCATTTCCAAGAGATGTAACTTGAACAGTGTAATTTTTTTTATTTTTAGGATAGATTTTTTTTAAGAGAAGCAAAAGAGGGAGAAGAATATTTTTGACTGGTTTGATACTAGCATATTTAGGCCGGAGCTTGAGTAGTACTTTCCATTGAGTGCTTGAGTAATGAATAAAATAACAAATTTTGACACCTAGGCTTAGTGTTGTGACTCTGCATATACCTTATTCTTATTTTATCGTTCACTATGATCCTGTCTGTTTAGAGTAGAATTGATCCATCTTGATCGATACTTGTGCCATATGTGGTGAGGATTTCTTACATATTTTGCATCTCAGTCTAGAACTTGCCCTGCATGTTATTGAAATGAAATAAAAGTGTTGCTCTGTTTAGAATATGATAATAGGATTTCTTTGATATGTCTTGTGAATTTTAGCCTTTTTAGATATTGTACCACTAGTTAGACCTTTGAGCATGTAGCCTTTTATTTGCAAGCCGTAGTTTTGCCTTGATCCTTCTGTTGAATCTCTAGTTTTTGCACCCTGCTTCCTTGAGCACTATTGCTTAGACTGTTATATTAATTGATAAATTTGAAGAAATGAATGATAACTATAAAGTGATGAAAAGGCTTTCTTGAAAAGAATGTGATATGAAAAATAGATAAAAGAAAAATTGCTTTAAAAAAATGAAACGGTCTTGATATGAGGGAAATACTTGTGAAACGATAGATGAAGAGAGGGCTGAAAAATAAAAGTGAAGAGTAGAAAATAATGGGTGATGAAGTCTAAAAGTGCAAAGTGCTTCGGGAATTGTAAGTCACTATTATATAATTCTCCTACCCATCCCCTAGCCAACATTACAACCCGTTAAAGTCCTATTTGATTCTATTCGAGCATACTTAATTAGTAGAGATGTACATAATGGGCAAACCTATGGTTCTTTGTGCATACATGTGAATTCTTTGTGAGTGAGAGAGTTGTTATTTGATGCTAAGTCCTTAAATTATATTCATTCTTTGATTTGAGAGTATGGAGTTTTTATTCTTGTGAGGGCACTGGTTTTATGATAGATAGGTGATGGTATTAACTTTATTTGACAGTGTTGGTGACCGAGCATAAATTTGTTGAGTTAGAAACCGTCTCTGAGGTTAGGAGGTTAGAAGTTTGTTGTTCGTTTGTGACTTGTATATCTTGCACGATGATAAGGAAGTGTATATCTGATGGTTTGAGTTGCTATAAGGCCTAATTGTTAGTATCTACCGAAGTAGTGGTGTTTCTAGGCTTGATTTATTGAGAGTGATTTTAATGCTTACTCGAAGATGGGCAAGAGTCTAAGTGTGGGGTGTTGATGTTCGGTCAAAAATGCATATATTTTCCCATTGTTGCCTCATGTTCTAGTACTTTTAATCTTTTGAGCATTAGTTATATTGTTTTGTGTTGAATATTATATTTTAACTGTGTAGGAATAAAACAGTATGAAGATCATGAGATTTGGAGCAAAATTAAATAAAACGCGGAAGAAAAATATATAAAAGAAGAATATAAGGGGGGACTTTCTTTAGTCTTTGTCCCCCAAATGAAAGACAAAGAAAAGAAAGGAATTACATCAAGCAAGGAATTAAAGAAGGCAAACAAAAATGTAACGCTTCAAGCAAAGGAATTGAGCAAAAAAGCATTCTACCTCCAGCGCCACGGCCAGCGCTAGACGCTGGTCTGGACTCCAGGGCATGGACTTTCCTTATTTCGTTCGGGATAAGGTTATTTCGACCTTAGACCTACAACTCATATAAAAGGAGTTTTAAATTCAATTTGGATGAGATCTAACATACTTTGAAGGAGAACAGACATGGGGGAACACACATCAAGCTTGGAGGAGGCTTTCAACTAGTTTTTCTTCTCTTCTCTTCCTTTAATCTAATAGTTTATTAGTTCTAGAGTTTTGGGGTGCTACATGAACGTTGAAGTTTGAAAATTCAATTGTTCTTATTTTTATCATATTGGTTTATTTATTCAAACTTGCTCTTAATTATTTGATTACTTGATCACCAATTGAATACTATTTACGAATCTAGAATTAAACTCAGAAGAGGAAATTCTAGATTGCATATAAGATTGAATAGATCAAGATCTTAACTGGGGGATTGGGGGGGGGGGGGGNAGGAATTATTAATGTGTTCTTGTTAATTCTAATTCCATAGGGATATAGGAGTTAGATTAGCTTGAATAGGCGAATAATATTTCGGGAGAAGGCTATGAGCAATATTAACCCTGTCAACCAATAAACAAGATAATTTAAGTGGAAAACTCAACGGAATTGTTAGCTAACCCATAACTCTAAAATATTCACTCACATTGAATTCGTCTATAAACTTGTCGTTGTTTTCTTTAATCTCTTAATTTGTTACTCTAGATTTATTTTAGTTAAATATTTATACATTAGGATCGCTTGGATAGATTAATTATATTGTCTTAGTTAATTTAGTTGATAATTAATCACAAGTTCGGGGGTACGATATCTGGACTTACAATCCATATTACTTATACGACCACGTATACTTGCATGTACGTTTGGGAGCAACAGTAAGTAAAAATATTTTATTTTCCAAGTAATCTGTACAATGCATAACAAAAAAAAAAAAAAAAAAAAAAAAAAAAAAAAAAAAAAAAAAGGACATGGACAGATGCCCAAGGTCTGCCACTCCCTCTCTAGCTTCTTCTATGTCAAACACTAGCTATCATATAACAGTATACATTCTCAGAATTAGGATAGTAATTCAACTCCTGTAGTCTCGTGGTTAGTCACTTCTTTAAAGCTCCTCTGCAATGAACATCTTGTATGATTGCTCTAACAAGCACTGATGCAGTTCTCCTCTTTGCTTGAAAAATTCTAAATTTTCTTTCCATATGTAGCAGATACTTCCAGCTAAAATCATTCTATAAACTTCAGCCACCGAGTTCTTCCCCTTATAATGGGTCACTGCCCACTCTAGTTCCTATTGCCACCCCATAACTTGTCTACTCATGCCTTGCCAAGCATTTTACTCCAAACTTGTGAAGAGAATATGAAATTAAAGAATAGGTGTTCAGTATTCTCAACCTCTGCATTGCATAAAGGGCAAAGTAGATTGTCTAAGCAACCCCATAAAGCTAATCGTTCCTTAGTTAGTAGTCTACCATGAGCAGTCAAATATAGTATGAATAGCCATTTAGGTGTTCCTGCATTATTTCAAATTAATCTCCTCCAATTGACTTTTGGAAATCCCCCTCGTAGCTTCAGGTACAATTTTTTGATAGAGAAATCCTCCAGCTTCATTACTTCATCTTCCACATATCCAGCTTCATCAAAGTATTTTTTTAGCCTTTAATATCTTCTGAACAACCCATGAGGCTTGATTTGGTATTACTAAATAATAAAGTTTGATAGTATTAGTAAGTTGCTAGTCATTTTGTTCGCTTATCCAATAAAAGATGTTGTTGGTTCCCCAAGTACACGCAAGTATACGTGGCCGTCAAATAATAAAGTGATTCGAAAGTCAAATGTCGAACCCGCAGAAACTTAGATTAACCGTTAACTAAGCAAACTAAAATCAATTTACTGTCCAAGATGATCAAAGGTTTAACTTTTCTATTACAATTACTATTGTGAAATTTAAACACGTAACCAAGGGAGATATAGATTCCAGGATTGTGGTCGCTTTTGTCAATCCTATTCAGTTTGTAATTACACTTGTTAATCCGAATTATCTATGATTTCTAGTTGACTAGATCGTTTATATAAATAGCATGTTCCCGCAATACTATTCGTCTATCCATAATATATCAACCCTATATTCCTATGGTCTTGAATCTATCATGAACGAATATAATGCAGTATTCAACTAAGCAAGACTGTTAGGTATATTCCTATCCTAACCGCGAAATCTTTCACCGAGCCACGGGTTCAGAAACAAGCTCTCTCTAATTCTACTCTAATCTAAACACGGCTTTCCCAAGCATAGCATAGATAGTAAATAGAACTTAACTGCTGGCCAAACAATTAAGCAATTATGCGCAGAGTTAGAGAAACAAGCAAAGATGATAACTCGAATTAATGGTACTTAATTAATAAACTTCAATATTCATGATAACCACAACCCTAGAACGTGAAGTTTAGCTTCACATAGGCATGATAGCAAAACAACAAATTATCAAGAAAAAGTAAAGATTACTAAGTTTGATGGAAGAAAGATGAAATCTGATGAATTTCGGCATCACGGCGGCTCCGAGCTCTTCCTAGATCTAAAATCGGTCTCTTCCCCCTAAAATTATGTTTAATGACTATTTATATGTGTAGGGAAAAGACTTAGACGAAATAACCAAATCCAAAACTAAAATGGAAATAAAATAGACTTTAAAATCCGAAACACGCGAACACCTCGCTATAGACCTCGCCTCTCGAGCTTCACCGCACGACACATCCTCGCAAATATACATAATATCTCTATCTTGTGATTTATTTTGTCTTCCTTTGTAATTAAATACCCACTAATTAAATAATCATAACTTTATTCTTGTAATGTATAAAATATACATAATATCTCTATTTTGTTCTCAATTTCATCTCCAAAGTACTTACACATAAAATAGCCAAACATCACTACACACTTGAACTTATGTACTCGATAAAAGCAAGATATATAATCCTTTTAACTTAAGCATTTTCATTGAATTAAGTATGTAATTTAACAAACATGAGAAGAGGGTCTAATTTCGTTAAACAAACTTAGGCGTCTAACTGAACTTAAATTACTTTTGCACCTTTAGCTTTTAAAATAAACTAGTAGAAAAAAATAAAAACAAAAACTGTTTAATACTCAAGAAGAAGAGACTGAGAACTCTATAGTTTGAACTTGTAATTGAAAAGAAATGCCTTGCATGCGTCAATGAATAGCCAATCTAGAAATTAAATATCGAGATATGTATATATAGATATCTGATGCACAATGAGTAAGTGATAATTCAAATAAATTATACAGAAAGAGTGTGCCTTCATTTACCAATACAAATTGTTAACGAGCGTACGTACAGGGTCTAAACAAGGAGAACAAGATCACAATCACAAACAATAACTTGACATATAAATAATGTCTAGCCAAAACCCCCTGTCTAGCAATGCATCATGATCACAAACTCATCAAAATTCATTAAACCATCGCCATTAATATCATATCTCGAAATCATTCCTCTGCACTCCTCAATAGTTCTCGACTCCCCTAATCTATCAAGCATTCTCTGTAAACTCTCTGGAGTAATGCATCCACATCCCTCCATTTCATACATCCGAAACGCCTCCTTCAACTCGCGCGCCTTCTCTTCTTCCGTCCCATCTTTCACTAATCTCACAAAATCATCGAAATCCAATAAGCCATCCTCGTCCGAGTCATGGGCTGCAACTGCAGCCTTTGCTTCGTCAGATGACATATCTTTGCCAATCAAATGTACACATTGTTGCAACTCTGATGCTGATATTTTCCCATCTCCGTTTTCATCTAGGTGGTCAAATAATCGTCTGTGCTGCTGCCGGTATACTTCCATCCTTAATTATAATCAAACGAGAGAATGACTAAAAGAAATAGAGAAAAGTGTTTTTATTAATGTACCCTGGAGCCAAAGAATCCAACGAGGGAATTCAAGAAAATGCAAAAATGACTCATTCAAAGTTAAACCTATGACCTAAAACAAAATTTCAATCACCTTTGCGTTTGCCTCTACGCTAGAAGATCACCATGTGTAAAGGGATCAACACAAAAAAGGTATTTTTACACTATTTGCACAATATTATAACCTCTAGTGTTTATATATCGTGATATCACCTTATCAGGATAGGAATATTTCACCGGGAATATAAAGGTGAAAAAGAAAGTACAAAATTCAACTATAAGCCTAAGAAGAAGAAGAGGAGGAGGAGGAGGAGAATTCAACGACGTACGGCGAATTGAAGAAACCAAAACACAAACCTAAATATATGTATGTTGTTGAAACTAGAAAACGGCAAAATTCCGCGTAAAGAAACTAGGAAGATTAATTGTTTGGTGAGTTTGGCGTGTAGGGTTGATGAATTTAATCGACATGTTAGGTTTCGAGAAATCCAGGAAGCAACACAGAAGTATCTGAGAATGTTCCAAGATATGTGGAAGGAGACTTGAAAGTCAAATTGTAGAAGAAAATTTGGAAGTCAAATTGTAGAAGAAAATTTGGAAGTCAAATGTATCTTTAATATTTTACTTAAAAGAGGCACTTGATGTAGGGTGTGGAGGCTGGGAATTAGGGTACAATGTTAGTAGATAGGTGTGGGTGTTTCCTTTACATGCCCGTAGCATTAGTATTTGTCTCCTATTTTGAGATCTTCTGATCCATTAATTTCTTTCACTATTCGATTATTCTATCATTCGGTCACCTTACCACCTTAATTTGTTGTTGTTACTTCTGCTTCTTTTTAACTTTTACCTTGAGCCGAGGGTCTATCAGAAACAGATTCTATAACTTCACAAGGTAAGAGGTAAAATTTGCGTATACTCTATGCTAGGGGTGTAAATGGTTCAGTTCGGCTGGTTATTTTGTAAAATTCATACCACACCAATTTTTCAATTATTCTATTATGTATAACCAATATTGAACTTTTCGAAATCGTCTCAATCATATCCATTCTCTTCGATATCGGTATGGTTCGGTTAATTTTCAGTATTTTTTAAAAATGTCATATAAAAGTCACTAGTAGGAGTAGAATACAATAACATTCTCACTTTTATAAGACTTAGTAAAACTTTATTGACATTTTTACATTTGAGAGGGTGATGAATTAAGAAAATATAAAAGATGGACAGAGTATAGATTTATAAACTATTCTACAATAGCGTAAAAGAAACTAAGCAAATTAATACAAAAAATATATAAAACACACGAGTAGAAAGATATTAACTAAGTCGGGATTGAGACTCAAGAGTGTAGGATGTCTTTGTGTCGTACGGTGATTGTTGATGAACTTCCATTTAGTTTTGTTGAGAAGGAAGACTTTAGAAACTTTATAAAAGTGGTACAATCTTGTTTTCATATTCCTTCCCGTACTACTGTTACACAGGATTATTTTGCTCTTTTTAATGTGAAAAAAAATAAATTAATGAAGTTTCTTAAAGTAACAAGTCAAAGAGTAAGTCTTACCACTAATATATGGACTTCTATTCAAAAAATTAACTATATGTGCATCACAGCCCATTGGATTGATAGTGAATGGATTATGCATAAAAGAATTATTAACTTTTCTCCAATTACTAGTCATAAATGTAAAGATATGGCAAGGTGTATTATTGATTATTTGCGTGAGTGGGGTTTGCAAAAGATTTTCACTGTCACAGTTGACAATGCTAATTCAAATGATGTGACCATGGAGAAGTTGTCTGACAAATTAGATGATTGGGGAACTAATTCCATGAATGGTCAACACCTTCACGTGAGATGCATGGCTCATATTATAAATCTTATTGTGAAAGATGGTTTAAAAGAGTCAGGTATTTCTATTGCTCGTGTTAGATGTACAGTCAGATACATTAGACAGTCTCCTGCTAGGTTGAGGAAGTTTCAGGAATATTGTGAAAATGAAAATATTGTCAAGAAGTCTTTATGCTTAGATATTCCTACAAGGTGGAATTCCACCTATTTGATGTTGAGCAGGGCTATTGAATATGAGTGTGCAATTAAAGAATATTCTGATCGTGATACCGTCTTGTCACGTTATCTTATGTTTGATGCTGTTTTAGATGAAAAGCCTTTAGGTATGCTTACAAGAACTGATTGGGATGATGTAAAGAGAATTGCACAATTTCTTGAAATATTTTATAATCTCATTTTGAAGGTGTCCGAATCACTTTATGTAACATCAAATGCCCATTTTCCTGAAATTGGTCAAGTTGTTGTTTACTTAAATCGATTAATAACAACTGAAGATGAACTTTTGAGTGAGATGGCATCAAGTATGTGGAAAAAATTTGAGAAGTATTGGGGTGAACCAAAAAAAATGAACAAAATGATTTTCATTGCTCGTGTTTTGGATCCTCGCTACAAGTTTACTACTGTTAGTTTTGTACTTAAGAAGATGTTTGGAGATGAAGGGACGATTATTGAAAAAGAGGTTCATACTTATATGAGTTCATTGTTTAATGAGTATGCTCTAAGTCAGTTACAAAAGATACTGTTGGTAAAGTTTCTATCTCTTTGCCAAGCTCTTCATTCAGCACAATGGAAACTTCAACTCCTGTTTTAGGTGAACTTTTAGATGAAATAAGGAAACATAAAGATGCAAGTGGAGGTGTAGATTCTAAAATAGAATTGGAAAAGTATCTTACAGAAGATCCTGAAAATGAAAGACCGGACTTTGATATCTTGGCTTGGTGGAAGGTGAACTCACCTAGATTTCCTATTCTTGCTAAGATGGCTCGAGATGTGCTTGCTATTCCTATTTCAAGTGTGGCATCTGAAAGTGCATTTAGTACCGAGGGGCATATTCTTGACCAATTTAAGAGTTCATTAACTCCTAAATTGGTTGAAACTCTAGTGTGCCTTTAAGATTGGCTTCAGAGTGAATCGCTTCCTGTAAATATTGAGGAAGATTTAGATTTTTTCGAGACACTCGAGGAAGCTATGTATATTTTTGAATTAATTTTATTGTATTGCTTAAGATAGTTGAATAATATATTAATTGCTTGACTAGTTAATATATATTCTTATTAGGTTTTACTAATCTTGGAAAAGAAGCTTCCACCGACGATGTTTGCTAGAGTTTGTTAGCTGCTATGTAAGTTCTCCCTTTTAAATAATATACTTGTAAAAGAATCTGATGTATTACAAAGTTCTTAATATTTTTTTTAATTTCTTCCAAGTTTAAAGGTCAGGACTTTCAGCAAGGGATACCACATTTAAGAACTGATCATATTTAAAGCTCAAGGGAATGAAGTTCAAATTAATGGAAAACGGAATTAGCCGTGATGATGTATTTTTTTTGAACACCGGTGGAGTGTTGGTGGCATACATTTTATCCCTTACTTTAGTTTTGTTGCATGTGTTTTTTTACACAATTTTTATGTTATAAACGGTGTTCGTCTTATTTTAGCTTCTTTTTGTCCATATTAGTTATGCGTGTTTATAGCGATATACTTTCCGTGGAATCCCGTAAATTTTCTTATTGGTGTAATCGATAACCGAATTGATAAGCCCCAAAAATCGATAAATCGAAATCGAAAAAATCAAAACCTTATTGAAACGATAGCTATAAGCATATGTACAAATCGATAATCGATAAGTAATTATCGATGAGGGTCAAAATCGAATCGATAAATCGAATGCACAACCTTGGTTGAGACTTCCGATGGTCGGAGTACTCCGAAAATGATTTGGTTCTACGGTTGGAGAATAAAATACTGGAGTTCCAAGGGGAACTCGAGTAGGTCCGCAACTTGGCAAACCTTTCCCTCACCTTGAACGTCCCAGATATCAACCAACAAAATGCCCAAAACCCAGCGCCTCCTCAAAACACACCAAACCAACATCCACAAAATACTCCCGCACCTCATCAATACGCCACGCCTCCCCAAAATCCTAATCCTCCTCTAGTACCAACTCCTCTTCAGGACCAATATCATCCAACCCAGTACCTGCAGACTACTATCTACCATACTTCTCAAAACACACCACAACCTACCCCTGATTCACAAAGCTCGACCAACGATCACCACTATACCCAAATCCTCGGAGTCCATCAAGACAACCCCATATACTTAGAAACCTTACCTCACACTTCAAAACAAACCCCATACATACTAGAATCTGCAGAGAAGTACCTGCTCATTAAGAATATGGTGGAGGAACTTAAGAAGCTCACATCGAGTCCAAGGCGTCGAAGGGGGTAAAGGCATTAAGGGTTTGAACTATGAAGATTTGTGTATTTATCCGGACGTGGAACTTCCAGAGGGTTACAAACCTCTCAAGTTCGAAATGTTTGACAGAACAGGTGATCCAAAGGTGCATCTAAGGACATATTGCGACAAACTCGTAGGAGTTGGAAGAGATGAAAGAATCCGCATGAAATTATTCATGAGGATCCTCACCGGAGATGCCCTATCTTGGTGTATCAGTCAAAATCCAAAGAAGTGGGTTAACTAGGTAAGCATGGCGTCAGATTTCGTGGATCGGTTCAGATTCAATATGGAGAATGCACCAGATGTCTTCTATATCAAGAATCTTAAGAAGAAGCCGACAGAGACTTTCCGCGAGTATGCTACTCGTGGAGATCAGAAGCTGCAAAAGTAAGGATGGCATTGGAAGAAGAGAAGATGAACAAACTCTTTGTCCGGGACCAGGATCCGCAATACTACGAGAGGTTAATGGTCATTGAAAATCATAAATTCTCCGACATCATCAAATTGGGAGAAATAATAGAAGAGGCAATTAAAAGCGGGATGGTAACCAATTTTGAGGCATTACAAGCTACCAACAAGGCCTTGCAATCATGAGGCATATCCAAGAAGAAGGAAGTAGGGGCCGTGATGGTAGCCCAAGGTCTGAAATCTCCTCCACATACCAAAAACCTCCACCCACATATCAGCCTTCACCTCCCAGATATCCATAACCCGCCACCACTTATCATACTTACAATACTCAACCAGCATACTACCACTCATCGTCGGCCCGCCAAAACTATCAGAAACCCAGACCAAATTTCGACCGCAGGCCGCCCAGACAATATGCTCCTATCCCTAATCTCATCGATCAGTTATATAAGAGATTGAAAGCTACTGGTTATGTCACTCATATTCCCGCCGTTACCATGGAAAACTCCTCCCAATAGGTCAATCAGAAGACATGTGCCTACCACTCTGGCATGAAGGGTCATACTATTGACGAATGTCGCACTCTGAAGAAAAGATCCAGATGTTAACTAATACCAAGGTTATAAATGCGAAAGAGGCTGCACCAAACGTCCGCAACAATCCCCTTCCGGATCACAGGAGCGAGGGGGTAAATGTGATAGAGACTGATGAAGAATGGGACCTGGAAGGGTCAATTGGGATCATTTGAGAAGGGGATGATCCTAAGAAATCTTCAGCCACTCTCACTCCTATTGTGGTACAGATACAACAACCAGTCGACGTTGATGTAGCCGCACCAACTCCGTTCGAAGTTGAAGTAACAACACCTGCAGCTGCACCTGCTCCGTTTGAAGTAGAAGTGACCATACCATTCACTGTGACGGTAGCACCTACACCGCCCTTTAAGTCCAATGCTATACCATGGGACTATGCTGCAGAAGCAAGGAGGAAATGAAAGGGAATAATTAAGGAAGCAGGTGCAGCACAAGGGATGACCCAGGACTGGTAGAGTCTACACACCTGAGCACCTAGGGGTAACAAGTAAAGAAGCGACTTCCAAACAGCCTATCATTGAAACCGTCCCTGATGATCTTTGGAGAAAGGTGCAAGCAACAGTGTACTCTGTAGTGGACCATCTGAACAAAATCCCTGCTCATATATCTATTTTATCACTACTGCAGAATTCTGAAGCACATAGGAATGCATTGATGAAGGTATTGAACGAAGCTTACGTGCCCAACAATATTACCGGTGGAGAAATGGCTAACATGGTAGGACAATTGGAGAGCCGTAAGATCACTTTCCATGAAGATGAACTGCCGCCAAAAGGGTTGAGCCACAACATGGCGCTCCATATCACTGTACAATGTGAAGACAAATTCATTGCCAGGGTTTTGATAGATGGAGGTTCCAGTCTCAACATCTTTCCATTGAAACTTTGAAGAGATTGGGCAAAGTTTTGCATGAGATACGAGCAGGAATTATGAACGTAAAATCATTCGATGGATCTCAAAGGGCCACGATCGGAGAAACCAACCTTTGCTTACAAATGGGCCTGACCTGATTTGATGTCGAATTCCAAGTACTCGACATATCCGCCTCATACAATTGACCTTGGATACACGTCGCTGGGGCTGTAGTATCCACTCTGCACCTGGCTGTGAAGTTCGAATGGAACCATCAGGATGTGATCGTTCATGGAGACGGGAGTAATCCCATTTATACCAATCAGACAGTTACGGTCGTGGAAAATAGAATGAAGTTGTGTGGAGAGACTTACCATCGAATTGAGCGTGTTAATGCAATTGAGAAGGACAAGTGGTGGAACAACAAAATAGAGAGCATACTGGCATGGGCAGGGAATGAACATGGTAAAGGGCTCAGAAAGAATCTTCATGGTATTCCCAAACCAATACAGTTAAAACGCCACGGCACGACCTTTGGATTGGGATATCAATAACTTGGCATGAGTATCAAAATTGGTCGCCACCATGGAGCGGTCCTTATTACCCTCTTGAGTAGCCGATACCACATTTGAGCCAATCCTTTCATCAGGCTGTATGATGTGGGATCCAAATAAGATAAAGCGCTAGCAGGTTTGAGCAATCTATTCTTAGAAAATGAAGACATGGATTGCAGTGTAATAGTTGAGGAGGAGGAGGAGAAGGAGGAGGAAGACCTCGTCATCCAGACAGTGGAGAAAGAAGCTGTCCTCAAAAACTGGAAAGCAACACCATCAAGGGCCCGCCGAGTCCCGGGGTAGCATGGTTGCTAGTGTTATTTATTTTTGAAAATAATCCTTTTGAGAATTTTTAAAACTTTTCAGTATTTTGTTTGGAAACCTTTGTTTGAATCATTAAAATCGTTTTTGTTTGACATTTATCAATGTATTAATGTTTTATTATTTATTACTATTCTCTATAGTTTTCTCTCCACGGCATTACTATTTCTTATCTTGATGAAACAACGACTATGACGTGTAATGAGACAACGCAACATAAGGATAGTGACTCGGAAGAGATAGAAGAAGATGTAATACCTGAGGAAATTGTCAGAGAAGTTGAGAACTTTGAGAATAAGCCTTAGTCCAACCTGGACGAAACTGAGATAGTCAACTTGGGAGATTCCAAAATAGTCAAAGAAACTCGCATAAGCATTCACTTGTCATCATCAGAAAATGAAGAGTATACTCGTTTCCTGAAAGAATATGAAGACATTTTCGCATGGTCATATGATGATATGACCGGGTTGAGCACATCCATAGTGGCTCATAAGCTACACACCAATCTGATGTGTTTGCCGGTAAAGTAGATGTTTCAAACCAGATATGAGTCTGAAAATCAAAGAAGAAGTCACCAAGAAGATCAAAGCTAAGGTTCTCGGGGTAGTTGAATATCCGACTTGGTTGGCCAACATTGTGCCGGTTCTGAAGAAGGATGGGAAAGTCAGGGTGTGTGTCGACTATTGGGACCTAAACAGAGCAAGCCCCAAAGATGATTTCCCCCTACCAAATATACACATACTGATCGACAACTGCACCAAGCATGAACTCCAATCATTTGTAGATTGTTTCACCGGTTATCATATGATCTGGATGGATGAAGAAGATGCGGAGAAAATAGCCTTCATCAGACCATGGGGAGTATACTGCTACAAAATGATGTCGTTTGGTCTGAAGAATGCTGGTGCCACTTATATGAGGGATATGACAACTATTTTCGATGACATGATTTGAGAAAACCAAAAAGGGTACAAATCACATAGAAGATTTGAGAAAATTCTTTGATCGGCTTTGGAGGTACAATTTGAAATTGAATCCCGTAAAATTTTCCTTTGGAGTTCCTGCCGGAAAGCTGTTAGGATTCATCATCAGCCGTCGAGGAATTGAGCTAGATCTATCAAAGGTCAAGGCTATTCAGGATCTTCCGCCACCAAGGAACAAGAAAGACGTAATGAGTTTTCTGTGGAGTCTTAATTATATCAGTCGCTTCATAGCACAATCAACTGTAATATGTGAGCCGATTTTCAAAATGCTGAAGAATGAGGCCGCAACCAGTTGGACTGAAGACTGCTAAAAGGCTTTAGACAAAATCAAAGATTACTTGTCCACACCACCAGTCTTAGTCCTGCCAGATCCTGGTAGACCAGTGCTACTCTACCTCTCTATACTAGATGGGGCTTTCAGTTGTGTCTTGGGACAACATGATGAGACGAGAAGGAAAGAATAGGCCATATATTACTTGAGTAAGAAGTTCACACCCTACGAAGCACGGTATTCTCTGCTGGAACGCACTTGATGTGCTCTGACATGGATAGACCAGAAGTTTAGGCACCACTTCTGTGCCTATACCACATATCGCATATCAAGGATGGATCCTTTGAAGTACATCTTCCAGAAGCCCATGCCTACAGGGAAGCTAGCAAAATGACAGATATTGTTGAGTGAATTTGACATAGTTTATATGACTCAGAAGGCGGCTAAGGGACATGCGTTAGCGGATCATCTTGAGGAAAATCCTATTGAAGGAGAATATGAGCCACTAAAAACGTATTTTCCTGATGAAGAAGTGTCATTCATAGGAGAAGACATCGATGAAGCCTACGACGGGTGGAGAATGTTTTTCGATGCTGTTGCAAATTTCAATAGAGTGGGTATCGGAGCCGTTTTGGTGTCAGAAACCAGTCAACACTACCCGGTGTCTGAAAAACTCAGATTTTCGTACACCAATAATGTGGAGGAATATGAGGCTTGCATATTGGGGCTTAATTTGGCCGTTGACATGAATATCCAAGAATTGCTGGTAATTGGCGATTCAGACCTATTGGTACATTAGGTGCAAGGAGAATGGGCTACAAAGAATACCAAGATATTACCATATCTATATCACATACAAGAGTTGATGAAGAGGTTCACGAAAATAGAGTTCAGACATGTCCCGAGAATCCAGAATGAGTTCGCAGATGCACTGGCCACTTTTTCCTCCATGATACAACATCCAGACAAGAATTTCATCGATCCCATTCCGGTGAGGATCCATAATCAGCCAGCTTAATGTGCTCATGTTGAAGAAGAAATAGATGGAAATCCATGGTTTCATGATATCAAGGAGTACTTGGTAAATGGAGAATACCCAGAGCATGCAAATCATACTAAAAAACGCACGCTCCGGAGATTGTCCAACCATTTCTTCCAGAGTGGAAGAATTCTATATAGAAGGACTCCAGACTTAGGGCTATTATGATGTGTTGACGTCAAAGAAGCTTCCAAACTGCTCGAAGATATACACGCTGGAACCTGCGGACCACATATGAATGGTTTTATCCTAACCAAGAAGATACTTAGAGCATGATACTTTTGGATGACTATGGAAACAGACTACATCAGGTATGTGTAGAAATGTCATCAGTGCCAAATACACAGAGATATGATACGGGTACCTCCAAATGAACTTAATGTAACAAATGCACCTTCGCATTTTGCCACATGGGGAATGGATGTCATTGGACCAATCGAGCTCACCGCTTCAAATAGAAACAAGTTCATTCTAGTGGCCATAGACTACTTAACAAAATGGGTTGAAGATGCATCTTACAAAGCTATAACTAAGAAAATTGTCACGGATTTTATCAGAGATCGTATTGTTTGCAGATTCGGGGTTCCATAATCCATCATCACTTATAACGCCACCAATCTCAACAGTTACCTAACGAAATCTATGTGCGAGACCTTCAAAATCAAGCACAAGAATTCCACAGCATACCGGCCCCAAATGAATGGAGTCGTGGAGGACGCCAATAAGAACATTAAGAAGATATTAAGGAAGATGGTAATAAAATCACAAGAAGAGTCACTAGAAGTTACCATTTTCCTTATTGGGATACCGTACCACAGTCCGCACATCAACTGGGGGAACTCCTTACTTGTTGGTCTATGGTACTGAAGGCGTCATTCCTGCCGAGGTAGAAATTCCTTCTTTGAGAATTGTACAAGAAGCTGAACTCAGTGAGTCAGAGTGGATAAGGAGACGCTATGAACAAATAGCTCTCATTGATGGGAAAAGAGTGATTGCAGTGTGCCATGGTCAACTCGATCAGAATAGGATGTCTAGAGCTTTCAACAAAAGGGTCAAACTTAGACAATTCACACCAGGGAAGCTGGTGCTGAAACAAATCTTTCCATATCAGGTTGAAGCCAAAGGAAAATTTTCACCCAACTGGAAAGGGCCTTACATGGTTCACAGAGTACTAACAGGAGGAGCACTCATACTCGTAGAAATGGATGGAGAGATTTGGCCAAAGCCTATCAATTTAGACACAGTCAAAAGATATTATGTTTAAGCTGTTTACACTTATGCAATATGATGTAACTGAACAACGCTTGACCTGATTCCCATTTAAGAGGGGATACATAGGCATCCCTATGGGTTCGTCACAATTAAATAAAATTTTCATTTTCCCCACAATCAGAAACTGGGGTAGAATTTTGAGGAGGACCCTCAAAATTTCGGAGCAATTCCAACCGAAGTCAGCCTATGCAGAACACCGGAAAATCATTTGAATAAATAGGGCAGAATTTTGAGGATCCTCCTCAAAATTCTATGGCAAGGAGGTCGCAATGTCTCTAATAGTGTCGCAGTTATTGGTTCATCTAATTTATTTAATATTGGATATTACAGTGCTTTAATAACTATGCACGCATATTTTGAAAACTTTATTTTAGTCAGATGCTACCCATGGTAACTCAATCAGGACTTCAATGCGGAGCAAAGCAAAGCAAAGCAAGCAGGCGGAGGAACGAACCAACCTCCCCCGTAAAACTCACGATTTTCTTTTGGATGCAGGAATAGCCGCAAGTACGTGCGCACCTTAGAATCACTGTCTTTATAACGACAAATCTACCAAGCGCAAATATATCTCCAACTAAGAAATACTCTGTTCCTACTTACTATTTGTTCATTGCATGAGACTAAGCTCAGTCTCCACTTTGCATGAGGCTAAGCCTTGCCTCCTCAATTGCATAAGGCTAAGATCTGCCTTCCCATTGCATGAGACTAAGCTCAGTCTCCACCTTGCATAAGGCTAAGCCCAGCCTCCTCAATTGCATAAGGCTAAGCTCTGCCTTCCCATTGCATGAGACTAAGCATTTTCTCCACATTGCATGAGGCTAAGCCCTGCCTCCTCAATTGGATAAGGCTAACATATGCCTTCCCATTGCATGATACTAAGCATTGTCTCCACCTAGCATGAGGCTAAGCCATGCCTCCTCAATTGCATAAGGATAAGCCCTACCTTCCCATTGCATGAGACTAAGAATTGTCTCCACCTTGCATGAGGCTAAGACCTGCCTCCTAAATTACATAACGCTAAGTTCTGCCTTTCCATTGCATGAGACTAAGCTCAGTCTCCACCATGCATGAGGCTAAGCCTTGCCTCTTCATTGCATAAGGCTAAGTTCTGCCTTCCCCTGCACGAGACTAGCATTGTCTCCCAACTTTGTATGAGGCTAAGCCTTGCCTCCTTAATTGCATAAGTCTAAGCACGGTCTTCCCTTGCACGAGACTAAGCATTATCTCTCGTTGCATAACCACAAATTCTATGCTACCTCGGGCTAAGATCTACCCCCGATCTTACACAAGATTAAGCTTTGTCTTGTTTCATTTCGCATAACCAAGCATCATGTCTTTGCATATCATGGGCTGAAACATCACCATTTTGTCCAAAGGCGTCATAGTCTGAAGGCATCATCCTCATAGACGGAAGACACCATACCATGGCCTGAGGATCTCTCAAAATTGCACATCATTATTCAAAGGCGTCATAGTTTACAGGTACCACCCTCATGTCCCGAGAACATTATTTCATGGCCTGTGAATCCTTACCATGCAATTCATGGCCCAGGACATCATGGTCAAGTGACACCATCCTCACCGTCCAAAGACGATCTCCATGGTCCAAAGAAAATTTCATCATGTTTAAATTCGTGCAATAATATATATGTATATGTATGCATCATAATCTGAGCTCGCAGGTGATCCAAGGAGTACCATTCTCCTAACAGAAGCAATCTTCGCTCCAATTTCCATTCAACGTTCATATCTCGCAACTATTTCAAACATAACCGATCAGTGCCCATTACCCATTCACACCTGATAACCAGTCAAATATCCATAACCATTTCCAGATACATCCATTTATAATCCATATATCGTCCTGCCTAGAAAAGCATGTCCGTTCCTACAAAAAACTCTATCAGTTTGTTCTACCGTTGGATCAAGAACTACACATGGCTTGATTCTTATAAAATCAGGGATATGTAGGTAGCTTAGAAACCAGGGTTCGACCTATAATTTTTTCAAAAATCACCCTATTCAGTCAAAATCAGTCATCATTTCTTTACCAGAAAACGCTTTCATCCTTCTCGGGTAAAGAGGGGCAGTTGTTGATACCGAATTTTCCCCTCATATTTTTAAATATATATTGTAACGACCAGATCGGTCGTTTTGAGCTCTAGCACGTCGTTCAGCGGTTTGAAGTTAGGAGCAACTTCGTTTCAGGTATTATGACCCGTGGGCGTGGTCGAAATTGAATTTCAGGAAGTTTAGAATTGAGTTGGAAAGAAAATTCTCATTTCGGAAGTCTTAAGTTGGAGAAAACAACTAAGATTAGAATTTTGAGTAAACGACCTCCGAATTAGGATTTGAAGGTTCTTGCAGGTTCGTATGATGATTTTGGACTTGGGTGTATGTCCGGCTCGGGGTTTGGATAACCCGGGAGCATTTCGGCACATATAGTGGAAGTTAGCATTTTAGAAGGATTTCATGAATTTGGGCTTGAAGTGCATTCCAGTGAGGTTGATGTCCGTTTGGGATTCCGAGTCTGGGAATAGCTCCGTATGGTGATTCTGGAGTCGGGAGCGCGATCGGAAGTGAATTTGGATGTCCGTAGGTCATTTTGGAGTCATTTGGCTAAAGATAGAAATTTGAAGGTTTTTGAGGAATCCGACCGAAAGTGGAAGTTTGGATATCGAGGTCAGAATGCGATTCCGGAAGTTTGATAAGGTCTGTAATGTTGAATATGACTTGTGTGCAAAAATTTAAGGTCAATCGGATGTGATCTGATAGGTTTCGGCATCGGATGTAGAAGTTGGATAATTCTAAGTTCATAAAGTTGGAAATCGGGTGTGATTCGTGGTTTCGATGTTGTTTGATGTGATTTGAGGCCTCGAGCAAGTCCGCATTATGTTTTGAAATAGGTTGGTATAATTGTACGGGGTCCCGGGGGGCCTCGGATGGATTCCGGGTGGTTGACGGATCAATATTGAAGTTGAAGAGGGATGAAGACTGCTGCCATCTGGTGTAACCGCACCTGCGAGGCTTTGACCACATGTGCGGAGCCGTAGGTGCGGCTAAGGGCACCGCAGGTGCGAGTTCTGGGCTGGAGTTGAGGAGGCCGCAGGTGCAGAAGATGGGTCGCACCTGCATAGACGTAGGTGAGAAGAATGGATCGCAGAAGCGAGAAATGCTGGGTTGAGTCAGAGCCGCACCTGCTATGAAATTTCCGCAGGTGTGGAGCCGTAGGAGCGGCTACTGGACCGCAGGTGCGAAGGGAGGCCTGGGCAAAATGTTTTAAAGACGGGTTTTTATCATTTCTCACCCATTTTTCATTTTTCAAGGGGAACTTTCGTCAGCCATCAAGGTAAGTAAATTCCTTCCGTATGTTAGATAATACGAGACTATATGCATGGATTAGGCATGGAAATTGGTAGGAATTTGGGAAATTTTTGAAGAAACCTAAAAAATGTAAATTTGGAATTTAGCCACGAATTTGAGTATAGAATGTAGAGTAAATTTTATGATTGAACTAGTAGGCTATTGGTAGAATGTATCTTCTAGAATTTCGGATTTCCGGGCTCGTGGGCCCGAGGTTATTTTGGTCATTTCTCTGAGCGGGGTTGGGAAAGTATATAATCTGAATTTGTTGTGAGTATTAGGATGAATTTTCATTGCTTTGCCGTTATGTGGTAGTTTCAGAGCGTTGTGCGTCTGTTGGAGTCATCGGAGGGCTTGGAAGCCGGTATTGGAATTTCGGAGCGAGGTAAGTCTCCTTTCTAACTTTTTGAGGGGGAATCGTCCCCCTAGGTAAATTAAATCAGTGCATTCTATTATCTTCGGGGGCTACGTACGCACGAGATGACGGGAGTCCGTGCGTAGTTACTGCCTGTAATATTAAACTGCTAATATAATCGAAAACGTAATTGAATATCTGAAATAAAACTAGAGTTCATTTTGTTAATCTTCTAGAAGAGAATTGATTCCTCTGTGGATAATTGTGTACCTGGAGGGTTGTGTTATGGAATATCATAGAAATTGACAAATGAGTTTCAAAACAAATGATTTCAAAAAGACTATATTTCATGTTCTTTTAAAAAGGATTTTACCACTTTCCTGAGCAAAACTGCTTCTTGATAAAAATAAGGATGTATTATGTGAATATGTGTACATATGAGCACCTGAGTCGCAAGTATGATTTGCGAGCAGGCTAGCCTTATTATTTTTATGTTGACCGCATCGCATGATCGATTCGCGAGCGGGGGAAAATAGATGCATCTATTGTTCGAGCCGTTCGACCCTTCGGCAGTGCACATTTTATTATTGTTGGTCCGCGCCGTTCGACCCTCGGCATTGCTTGTGCATTATATTTGTTGCGTAGTTGCTATGATTTTTACTTTATTACTGGTCTGAAATATTAAATTATCAAGTGAAATGGCAGAGGTTTAAAGTTATTAAAAAGAGTTTTGGAAGAATTTGTTCCTTCCCGTCGATTTATTATTATTTGATTAAATCACCATGTTGATTAATTGTTAATATGACGAAGATATAAATTGTTAAACGTGAATGGAGTTGAAAAATAGTTACATCTTGATTTTGATAAATTGCCTATGATAAATCATGCTTAGTGTCATACCTAAATATTCTAAATTGACCTTTAGTAAGTGTTTAATTTGACCTCTCGTCACTACCTCTCTGAGGTTAGGCGGGCGACTTACTGAGTCCACGTTTTTTTTGTACTCATGTTACACTTGCTGTGAATTTTATTGCCCAGGTAGTTTCATAGCATTGTTTTTGTACTCATGTTACACTTGCTGTGAATTTTATTGCCCAGGTAGTTTCATAGCAATGTGGAGGATTCGGAGACTTAGGCGAGCTGCATCATCCGGAGGCGATCCGTAGCTGACAGAGTCTCCTTCATACTATATTTACTTCATTTTTAAATTTCCTTGTCCAGTTGTATTTCGGGTAGGTTTTGTAATGATTGTATAGATTCCTAGAAATTTGCTCATGTACTTGTGACACCGGGTTCTGGGATATGTGTTGGGATATAATTTATTAAATATAATCTTTAATCCATTATTTTTAATTAACATACTTTTATTTGGTAAATTTATAATTAAGGGAGAAGAAAATGTTTTCATAAATGTTAAAACTGGAAAATTTATTCAATTAATAAATGATTTGGCTTGCCTGACATTGATATCCGACGCCATCACAACCTTAGGGATTTTTGGGTCGTGACAACATGGTATCAGAGCGCTAGGTTCCCGTAGGTCTCACGAGTCATGAGCAAGTCTAGTAGAGTCTTGCGGATCGGTACGGACACGTCTGTACTTATCTTCGAGAGGCTACAGGGCTGTTAGAAGTACATCCCTTCTTGATTCCTCATCGTACGAGTTGATTCCTTTGAGGCTTATGCCCATGTTCATTCATACTCAATCTTACGCGTCGCGAAGCGCTTGCTATGGATCAGGAATTTGAGCAATTGAAATGGTGCTACGAATGTAATTCGAGATGCTTCCATGTGTAATTGGTTGGGGTTGTTGTTATGGCCCTCCAGAAGGATAATATGTTGTTTCAGCTCAGTAACTGTATTTCTGGGAGCCTTAAGGCTGTGCTCAAGTAGTGATGATGCTTGCGATTGGCTATAGTGTGATGTCGATATGATGATAGAATGCTTGCCCGTATGTTAGGGGTGATGAATGTTTTGAAGGGAGGTCTTCTCAGTGTATGATTTCGACATTTCAGTATTTTAGTTCCGGCAGAGAAAAGGCATTTGGGTTATGAATGGTCCGATTGGGGTTGATAAAGTAGTAAGGCTTGGTGTCTTCAAGTAACGTGGGATATGCACCTGTGACATGAAGTCGCCGTCATTGATCGAATGTAATGTGTTAAGTTTGTCAGCGCTATGGTTTCTTCGGTTGCGTGGGGTCAGAGTATTGGGAAGAATTATTGAAGAATGCGGTTGGCAGAAAATGATCCTGAATTGAGGCTAGGCGATGGTTCCATTTCTAGGAGACCAGGTGTAAGAAGAGGAAGTCGAACAGTTACAAAGTGGGGGAAGCGGTAGCGTAGTTTGGAATTTTAAGATATTGCCGCGCATTTAATGGATGTCCATGAGGAGCAGACGGACTAGTAAAGTTGGTAAATAAAGCAGGGCATAGGATGGGGTATTGAAGTCGTAGAGAGCGTGCATTTTAGCGTCGTTAGGAGGTGTCCGAGGGTGATTTCCACAGGTGGGTTGTCTTCTGGGAATAGGTTAGCAATGGCGGGGTTGGCAGGTCTCGGTGAATAGTTCTAGTGGCTAGTCGGTAGGAGGTAGAAGGTGTGAATGATGATAGGGAATCTGAGTATTTAGGGAGTGCTAGAAAGAGGATCTGGAAGAGTTGGACGGGTTGGTTGAGATAGATCGCGTCATCAAAAGGAGAAAGGATCTCAGCAGGGTCTAGAGTGGTGTGAGGAGTAGCTTCGGGCTAAGTGGGGGAGTCCCACCATCTGCTGTTGAGTTGTAGGATTGTGTTATCATAGGGTTGCGGATTGGTGGTGTATCGGCAAGTTTTTACAGCTAAGGGAAAGGAGTAAAATGGTTATGGTGCTTGGGATTTGATGAATATGTGCAAAGGCTGGCCCTGTCGGGCCAGGGTTAGGCTTTGGAAGATTCAGAATTTATGCTTAAGGCATGGGTGAGCGGTAAGTATAGTTACTCAGTCACGTGTTTCATTGAAAAAGGTGTTCATGTTCTAGGAGAGCCTTGAGGTTGATTGTATTCGGGACCAGTCAGAGTGGGTGACTCTCAACAGCGGTCCTAGTGAATTCAAAAGTTAAGAATGCGGAGTTTAAGGGTTTCAGGCAGTAGTATGATCGAGAATCGAGCTTTTGCAGAGTACTTTCTGAGAAAAAGGAGGATGGTTGGGATGTTCTCTGATATGTTTCAGCATGCAAGATAGAATTGGAGGAGTGAGAGGAATAAACTCCGAATTGTAGAAAGATTATCAGAAGGGTATGAGACGGGTTGCGGGATTTAGGCAGCATAGTCTCGTGAATCAACGTCACTCGGGATGAGTGAGGGTTGAGTTTGCTATGGGTTGAAGGAAGTTGCTATTATTCCTGAGGCAATTGAAGATGATTAAAAGAAGATGAATTGATTAGCCATGGTTGAAATGGCACATTCGCGGCAGTGATCGGTTCTTTTGATGTGATTTAGTTATGCATGTGGTTTGTGCGAGTATGTGCGGGGCTTGTCGACCGTCGTAACAGATTTTATGTGGGAGCATTTGAGTTCTATGGCCTGCCAGGTGTAGGCGGACCCCGGAAGGGTTATGGTGGTATAGACTACTTCTTAAGGATTTGCATGATTGGGTGATAGTGGGAATTCACTCGTGTGTTGAGGTAGTACTCTTGAATTGAGTAAATTAAGAGATTTCTATGTGATGAAGTGTTCAACCTATTGGTGGTTCAGAAGTTATGATGGAATTCTTGCGCTACTTCATGTTGGTATGTTAGGTGCGGAAAGCAGTATGTAGCTGGGAGTAAGAATCGTGGTTTCAATGTTGTTTGATGTGATTTGAGGCCTCGATCAAGTCCGCATTATGTTTTGGAACAGGTTGGTATAATTGGACGGGGTCCCGGGGGGCCTCGGGTGGATTCCGGGTGGTTGACGGATCAATGTTGAAGTTGAAGAAAGCTGAAGACTACTGTCATCTGGTGTAACCTCACTTGCGAGGCTTTGACCGCAGGTGCGAGTTCTGGGCCTGAGCTGAGGAGGCCGCAGGTGCGGAAGATGGGTCGCACCTGCGGAAGCGTAGGTACGAAGAATGGACCGTAGAAGCGAGAAATGCTGGGTTTAGTTAAAGCCGCACCTGCGATGGAATTTCCGCAGGTGCGGAGTGTTACAACCCATATTCACGTACGTTGGATCATGCCATAAGTTAATCGACGTAAACATGAGAAGAGATTATCTTTGAGATGATAATAAGTTAATCCTATTGATCTTAATGATACAAGAGTGTATAAGAGTCATTAACACGTATTAGAAGTTAAACGAATCAAGGATGTTGTAACTCGTATTTTTGGGTAAACCTAGGGGTGCTTGATATTCTCAAGAAGTGGTGTTTTAAGGTATCTGAATTATATAATATCCTTATCATAGTCTTGAAGTCAAACGAGTTATGAAACAAAAGTCAACAAGAATTGTCGCAACTTAGGTTCATAGTTTTACTTAAACTTTAGGTCAAATGTTATTAAGCTTGACTCCCAATATACTTGGAATTACAGGGTGTTCTACCCACCAAATTGAAGATCTATGAGTCTAGTTTCCAACGTATTAAACCTCTTAACAATACGACATTGGAGTAGAGATATATAGACATTTTCGCGAGACTGCACAAGCTGCTAGGTGACAAGTAGGTAGGTCACCTACTTGGTTAAATGATAGCCCAAAAAGAGGCAATTTCGGGTCATCCAAAGAGCCCATTAAAAGGATTATCTCCTGAAATATATCCCTCATTATATTTCACAAATAACCAGACCTAAACCCCTGCAAACTTCCTCCCAAAAGTTATCCACAAACCCTAATTGATTTGTCATGGGAGATTTTTGGAGAGCATTTCAAGGGGGATTTTCGTCAGCCATCAAGGTAAGTAAATTCCTTGCGTTTGTTAGATAAATACGAGATTATATGCATTGATTAGGCATGGAAATTGGTAGAAATTTGGGAAATTTTTTAAGAAACCTAGAAAATGTAAATTTGGAATTTAGCCACGAATTTGAGTATGGAATGTAGAGTAAATTGTATGATTGAACTATTAGGGCTATGGGTAGAATGTATCTTCGAGAATTTCGGATTTTCAGGCACCTGGGCCCGAGGGCATTTTGGTCATTTCTCCGACCGGGGTTGGGAAAGTATATAATCTGAATTTATTGTGAGTATTAGGATGAATTTTCATTGCTTTGTCGTTATGTGCTAGTTTCGGAGCGTTGTGCATCCGTTGGAGTCATCGGAGGGGCTTGGAAGCCGGTATTGGAATTTCGGAGCGAGGTAAGTCTCCTTTCTAACTTTGTGAGGGGGAATTGTCCCACTAGGTAAATTAAATCAGTGCATGCTATTATCTTCGGGGGATACGTATGCACGAGGTGACGGGAGTCCGTGCGTAGCTACTATTATGCCATTTTTGGGTAGTGTAGGACCCACTAGCATGCCTTACGTGTTGTACCTGTAATACTGTCTGTAATATTAAACTGCTAATATAATCGAAAACGTAATTAAATATCTAAAAGAAAACTAGAGTTCATTAGGAGTATGTGGCTAGGTGTCTTAATTGTCAACAGGTTAAGTATGAGCACCAGAGGCCAGGAGGCCTACTTCAGCAGATGCCCATTCCTGAGTGGAAATGGGAGCACATCACCATGGACATCATGGTTGGGTTGCCTCGGACTTTGCGGAAGGTTGACGTGGTTTGGGTCATTGTGGATAGATTGACCAAATCGGCGCATTTCATTCCAATAGCTACTACTTATACTTCTGAGAGGTTGGCCCAGATCTACATTCGGGAGATAGTTCGGTTGCATGGTGTGCCGGTGTCCATTATATCAGATCAAGGTCCTCAGTTCACCTCGCGCTTCTGGAGAGCATTGCATAGTGAGATGGGTAACCAGATAGACCTCAACACAACATTTCATCCTCAGACTGATGGTCTGTCGGAGCGTACAGTTCAAATATTGGAAGACATGCTCAGGGCATGTGTGATTGACTTCGGAGGTCGGTGGGACCAGTTCTTGCCTTTGGCCGAGTTTGCTTACAATAATAGTTATCAGTCCAGCATTGAGATGGCAACATTTGAGGCTTTATATGGTCGGTGATGTCATTCTCCTATCGGGTAGTTTGAGCCTGGCGAGGCTAAGTTATGTGGCACCGACCTGGTGAGGGATGCTCTGGAGAAAGTGAAGTTGAATTCAGGAGAGGCTCTGCACAGCACAGTCCAGACAGAAGAGTTACGCGGATAAGAGGGCGCGTGATGTATCATTTATGGAGGGAGATAGGGTCCTGTTGAAAGTCTCGCCTATGAAGGGTATTATGAGGTTTGGGAAGAAGGGTAAGCTGAGCCTGAGGTTTATAGGTCCCTTCGAGGTGTTGAGGCGAGTTGGGGAGGTTGCTTATGAGCAGGACTTACCTCCCAGTTTATTAGGAGTTCATCAAGTTTTTCATGTATTCATGATCCGGAAGTACCACGCCGATTTCTCTCACGTGGTTGATTTCAACACTATTCAGTTGGATGAGAGGTTGGGCGACGAGGAGGATCCAGTTGCTATTATTGATAGCCAGGACCGCCAGTTGAGGTCCAAGAGATTTTCTGTCGTAAAGGTCCAGTGGAAGGGCCAACCAGTCGAGGAGGCAACCTGGGAGTCCGAGAAGGGCATGCGGAGCAGATATCCACACTTATTCAGCACTCCAGGTATGATTCTAAACCCGTTCCAGGACGAACGTTTGTTTAAGAGGTGGAGAATGTAACAAACCGACCGTTCGTTTTGTATTATCGGACCCCGTTCCCCTAATTGAAACTTCCCATAGCCGCTTATTATGATTTATGACTTGCGGGGACTGGTGGTCCGGGATTCGAATGTGTTTAGAGTGCTACAAGAACATTTGGTTCCTTAAGGTTGGCCTTTAAGGCAAGTTTGACTTCGGTCAACATCTTTAGTAAACGACCTCGGAATCGAGTTTCGACGATTCCGATAGCTTCGTATGATGATTCTGGACCTGGGCGTATTTTTGGAATGGGTTTCTGATGACCCGGGAGCGTTTCAGCGCCCAATATTGAATTAAGAGTTCCTTAAGTTCCTATTATGGTTTGGGACGTGTTTTTGCGATATCGAGGTACGAACGGAATTCTGAGAGCGATAATAGTTTCTTTATGTCATTTATGACTTGCCTGCAAAATTTGGTGTCATTCCGAGTAGTATAGGTCGTTTCGGTGCGTTGTTAGCGAAGTCTAGGAAACTTAAAGTTCCTAAGTTTGGTTCTAGGGGTTTTGAGGTGTGATTTTGAGTTTTAGCATTTTTTGGGTGTTCCAAAGGCTCGAGCAAGTTCGTATTATGATTTGGGACTCGTTGGTATATTTGGACGGGGGTTCGGGTGGGCCTAGGTGCTTCCCGGACACCACACGAGGCCAAAACCAGCTGTAATAGCTGTTGGTGCACCTGTTCTGGTGTGACCGCAGGTGCGGTTGCCCAGTCTCAGGTACAGGACCGCTCCTGCGGTCCCAGCCTCGTAGGTGCGAGCTTTTGCTCGCAAGTGCGAGACTGCAGGTGCGAAAACGCTGTTCAGATAGTGTGTTTTTATACACGGGAATTTACTCATTTCCCTTATCTTCATCTTCTTCCTTGGTGCGATTTCCACCATTTTAGAGGGGCAAACGACCTGGTCATTGAAGGTAAGTAACTTCCACTCTAATATTAGTTTCATGCATGAAATACTAGCTTAATTAACTACCTAAATTAGTGGAAATTCAAGAATGGGGTAGTAACCTAGGGCTTTCGATAATTTGAGAATTTACCCGTGAATTTGCTATGAAATCAAGTAGAAATCGTATATTGATGATCCTTAGGCTATGGGTGAGTGTTTCCTTCGAGAATTTTCGGAATCCGAGCATGTGGGCCCAGTGTTGGATTTTAGAATTTCTTCAAGATTGGGAAATTTACTAAATGAGTAGGAGAATTTCCATATTTTGAGCATAAATTAATGAATTTGTATAACATATGGCTAGTTTCGAGTCCTCGCGTGTAGAGTTCGGAGTTTCGGGCGCGTTCTTGGTCCGGGAAGTAGGTTCGACAGGAGGCGAGTTTCCTTTCTAACCTTGTAAGGGGGAATTGTCCCCATAGGTGATTATAAATAATTGCATGTCCTTATTTGCGGGGGCTACACACGCACGAAGTGACGAGAGTCCATGCGTAGCTACTACTATGTTATATTGGGTAGTTCTAGGACTCACGAGCATACTTATATGTGCCTTACATGTATTCCTAAACGTATCTTGAATTGCATATTATCCTTGATTTGGCATGAGAATATTTGTAAGTTGTGGTCCATGATATATTGCTTAGGTTCTTGCCTTAAAGAATAGTCTCTGATAATTCCTTAAAAGAATTGATAATTTTATGTATGTATGCGGCACGGCGTCACATGTATGATTCGTGAGCGGAATACCCTACTATTATGTCAACCGCGTCGCATGTTCGATTCGCGAGCGGGGTAATAGATGCATCTATCATTCGAGTCATTCGACCCTCGACAGTGCACATTTGTTTTTCGCGACGTTTCGGCCATACGTGTCCGACCTAATATGTGTTGTATGATTCACTAGAATTTGTTGTAATTGTACAAACTGGTTCATGTTAATAAGGGAATTTAGTACATTATGTGCTAGTGTAATTTAACATGCAAAGGTAAATACAACCATACTTGATGATTAATCTCCTTGTGATTTCTACGACTGTTATGCCTGCCTAGTTCCTATTGAATCATGTCATTTAGAAAATGTTGACCCTAGTAAGTATCACGTCTACCTCTCGTCACTACCTCTTCGAGGTTAGGCAGGATACTCAATGGGTACATATTTGTTTATGTACTCATGTCGCACTTCTGTACTTAATTGTATAGGTTTTGAGGCTGGTGCATCTGGTTATTAGACCAGATCTCGATTCTGATCTCAGTTGGACCCGACTTCACGGTTAGCTCCTTCTTCTGGCGATCCTCGGCGGCACCTTGGAGTTTTCTTTTGATTATTTCCCGTCTATTTATTTCAGACAGTGGGATTGTATATTATGTTGTGTATATTCTGTTAGTATGCCCGAAGGACTTGTGACACTAGTTCCTGGCACACACGTAGTTGTTATTTTGGTTTACGGGTCTGTATCTATACATATTGGCTCATTCCTCATCATGACTGTTTTGATTAAAACTGGCTAATTATCCTTGTCAAATCACGTTTTCACTTTAAAAAAAACTGAGTATATTTTAAAGTGTTTAAACTAATAAAAAGGAACCTTTAGTAAATTAAGATTTGGCTTGCCTAACCCGCTGTTGGGCGCCATCACGACCTTAGTTAGGATTTTGGGTCGTGACAATCAAAACAAAGAAAAGCAAAAAGGTAAACAAGTCAGTAGGGAGTTTTGAAGGGATATTTGCAGTATTTAAATATATATTGTGGAATTATAAATTCGCGTCCAAATTTGGGGACCTCATTGTGCCCGAGGTAGGCCTAGAGACATATAGATTTAGAGAAAACTCAATGCCGATAACTGCGTCATTTCATTAATATGGTAAATAGACAAAATCTCTACTAAAACGACAAAATTATAAAGAGTTACTTGTGGATTTGCCTTATTACAATCGAATTTTAAAGTGACTCTATAAAAACAAGTAAACATCAATTCTAATGTACTCGGTCCCAGAGGGACCTTCTCTAAGCTTAGCCTTCTTAGCCCCATCGATTAGATCCCCCAGGTCGCGCACGTCCAACAGCAGATACGCCATTGCTAGATGTCCTCCTTCATTGCCATCTGCATTATGACAATCCACGATCCTTTTCCTCATCTTCCCCTCAATCTCCATTAGACCCTGAACTAAATACTCCAACCCCTCTGTTGATTTCGTAGGAATTCCTCTCCATTCATTGATTTCATCCATGTCCACTTTGTCTCGTTCCAAGTGTCTGGCCTCAGATTCAAAAATCCTTTTGCGTAACCTCCTGTATTTGACTTGCGCCTCAACAACGTCTTCTATGACCCTATTTCCCAAATCAATCTTTGGTTTGATTTCTCCCGCTATGTCATCGACCAACTATGATGGGTAGAAATACACATGGCCGGCATGATACCGATCTGGATTGATGGTATCCTTTTCCATAATGACCTTTAGATTCCACATTGTTGCGCCTCCCACTTGAATGGAATTGAATCACCCTGGAATCAGCTTTGTAGTGAACCATCTTGGAAACTCGTGGTATGACCTATTTCCTCCCAGCCTGCCTCATGACTCTGATAGGGGCATAAGGATAGATACCCCTTAATACGATTAGCACTAGGTGAGGAACATCTCTTCATCTGATGATGAATTCGCTAGTAGGGAACCACTCGAACATCCAATGGACCTTGTCGTTAGTCAAATTGCTAAATAAGTGTACACAGCCCTCAGCATTTCATGGTTGTGCAAACCTGTCCAGGATAAAAGTCATTCTTTTTGGGTGGTTAAAAGCTATATGGTCATTCCATGGTCGCAGCGGAAATTCTTGACGGTATTGTCCCCTTTGAAGATGTTCCAAAAGCCATATCTGTAGTAAAAAACTACAACCCTCAAAATGCCTATATCCTTTCTTGTAGTGGTCCAAGGCTCGGTATATCTCTGCTACAATCATTGGGACAATAGTCCTCAAATCCATTAAGGTCTTGGTAACCATAGCTAAGCGAGTGCGGATCCTTTCTCCTTGTATTGGGAATACCAGCATCCCTAGAAAACAGACGATGAACATAAAAACCCGGCGATGAGTCCAACCTAGAGAAGTGATGGCAAACTCATCATGATAGAAGCGGTAGGATTTGATGTGCCCATAACGCTCGTAAACGAATTTAAATGGTATGTAATACTTCAGGCAGACTAACCCATCATTCCTTCTAAAACCCATCATTTTCAGAAACGCTCGAGAAGTGCGATTTTTTGGTACCAAAAGACCAGAGCTATCCCAGGGAAGCCCATCAAAGCCTCCTATTTCCTCTAGAAGGGGAGTCATTTCTATATCACCAAAACGGAAAATGGCCCTCTTTTCCTCCGAGAACATAGTAGCAGCCTCGATCAGTACATTGTTTGGCTGAATGTCTAGAAAAGAAGGTAAATTCCCGAGAACTCTTTTCACATGGTTTTTGTTTCTTGGCGAGAGATTTTCCCACCAATCTAGCAACAAAGGTGGGATACTTCGAACCATGCCGAACATGGGGACTTCGTACCTCATTTCTACAAAACAGATAAAGTTAGCCCTTTCTCCCTCCGGATTCGACTATTTACACATTAATGATTAGCATATCGGCACGTTTTATCCAAATAATGCACATATCATGATTGTTCCGTTGGGATTATGGAAATCACGATGGGCTTTGGACGAGGTTTGTCTTAGAGAGTTATCACGCGGATAACGTTTTAAACCATAATAGGCTTAGACATGATGCATGCACAGTTAACATCAGAGTGGGGGTTCTTATAAGAGTCTAGACTGGTACCCTCAAGTGGAGAACTTGAGAGTGAAAGGCACGCACGAGTGTCTCTATGGCATTAATTACGCACGAGTAGAATATGATGTGGAGCACGCTTTATGCAAAGATAAAACACGTTGTCAAGTATTTTGCACGGTGAAAGCGATAAATGCAGTAAAGATAGAAAAAGAAAGAAAAACAAGGAAGAAGTTAGTTCGTGTAATATGAAAGAATTGTAATAAAGCAAATAAAGGAGTAAGGATTGGGAGGGACATAATATAACAAGTTTTAAAAGTTTGGATCCAGTGAACATGATTAGGAAATAAAGGGGAAATTCACATTGTAACCAAATTAAGCGAAGAGTCGCACATAAGTTCATAGAAATGGGAAATAGGAAGGAGGGTGTGCATGTAGCAATAAAAGGGAAAATGGAAGCGGGATATTCAAGTAACAGCAAAATAATAAAGGCACGCTTATCGAAAGAGACTAATTCATATAGACCAAGTTCGCAATGGTAAGAGCCTAAAACAAATCCCCAGTAGAGTTGACATGCTGTCACGCCCCTTTTTCTCATGAAATCAGATTTCGACAAGTGAGAACTCTTTTAAGGAAGGGTGCTAAAAGAGAGAGTCGCCACCTAACGGATTAAGGTGTGTTAGGGCACATATTTGCAGATAACTCTGGATTAACTAGTTGCGCCATCAAAGATCGTGTAAGGGCTCAAATTACCTTGAGGAGAAGGTGTTAGGCACTCCTCGAGGTCCACAACGGTGGGTCCCGGCCGAACTCAAATTATATGAATTAGTCTAAGAGAAGAAATAAAAAATTTTGGACAAATAAAATTATTGACTTTAAAAAAACAAAGGTGGAGGGGGGGTCTTTTTTAGCCTAAAGGATCAACCTGTGCAACATAAATAATACTTCGAAACTCTCCTCAAGATGGGGTGTTACTCATATTATTCAGTGGGTACAAACTATCATATCCTGCTACCCGATTACTATCTTTAAGTTGTTTACCTAATGCGCACTAGTTAATTTTAAGTTGTACCTTATGCGTGCACTACCCATCTCGTGCCTATCGTCCAGGAGTAATTTGGACCTTATCTCAAGGTGGTTCTAGTCTTTAACTTAGGTTGCTCAAAAGGAAAAATACTAGGCGACATACAAAACATTTTGGACTTTCACGTATAAGCAAATAAGGGCTCAAGTTGACCTCCGCACTTAGAGAATGAATGCACGCACATTTGATTAACATTAACAGTTGCAGATTTTAACAAGTTAAGGTTACAGAAACCTATAGGCAGGATCTCTATGTGATACTGAATTTAATGGGAAGGCAGTTTATATGCAAAAGCCATTTCTTAACACAGTTTCTGAAACCTACATAGTTGCCTACTCGATTACAGGTATAAAAGGTTAAACCTATAGGCATAATATCTAGGTGTTTTATGCAGTAATTGGCGATGGTCATCATAGAAGAATATTTAGAATTGGTTAATTGAGTCCTATAGGCATGTTTTCTATAATTTTAACTGATTTTAGATACTATAGACATGGTTTCTATAATTAAAACTAATTTTGGATCCGATAGGCATGCTTTCTATAATTAAAACTAATTTTGGATCCTATAGGCATGCTTTCTAAAATTAAAACTAATTTTGGATCCTATAAGCATGCTTTCTTTAATTAAAACTAATTTTGGATCCTATAGGCATGCTTTCTATAATTTGTAGATTGGGCAGCATGTAGACATAATCATATACGCACATCTAATCATAAACATCCTATAGGAATGGTTTTTAACAAGCAGAAGTAGAACATATAGAACCAAGTAAAAAACCTATAGGCAGGGTTGCTAACACATAATAATTGAACATATAATAACACATTTCTGAGCTAAGTAATGAACCTATAGGCAGGATTTCTACAATAAGATAAAAACCTATTTCCCAATTTTACTAACACCCCAAAATGTTATTACAAGAACTATTAGAAACAGAAAGAATGGAATAACATTACAAAATAGAACAACGATAGGGAGCATATAGCAGGCCCAAAGGTGCACCTGGCCAGGCCAGGCCTTCATTCTCATGGTTCATAATAACCTAGAAATTACACCTTCATGGATATAAGGCAGCCAGGAATTGAGTGATTCACCCAGTGACAAAAACTGAGTTGAGCATATAGAACCAATACCCTAGTGTGTCAGAGTTCCCAAGGGTTTCAAGAATCCAGGGCAGTGCTCACACTAGGGAGGTTGTCAGGGATGATTCAGATGAGAGACTAGGGACCAAGTTCTAGTCTGTCAGAGTTCACCAGGGTCTCAAATAAACCTTGAGCAGTGCTCATACTAGGGAGATCAAAGGACAGAACCTAAGTAGTCTTGGCTTTCAGCCGACTAAGAATGGGATTCAAAGATCTTAGGCAACAGGTGAAAGAAAGGACCAAAGTTGAGAAACAGGAATTGAGGGATTTAAATAGACATGATCAAATTGAGCAAACAAAGCAAACTGTGGAATAAATCACAGAACTTAAAAAATAAAATTTGATATAAACTGATAACAAGTCTCGCACTTAGTACAGAAGTAGTCACATGCTAAAGGAAAGTTGAGAAAAGAAAATGATTGCAGGATTGGAAAGATGGTTATAAATAGGTGCAAAACAGGTTAAAACATGGTTGAATTATGCTAAGTACACAACCTAGTGTTATTACCAAGAAAACAAGACATCATTGTGATGAGTCAAATAATCATAGAAAGAGCAGGGCATCATGTTAGCAGAGGGGTGAGATTACAGTCACAAATTAAGACACATATACAAACTATTACTCGAAGTGGAAGGTAAAATCATGTCAAGTAGAAGGTATAGGCATTCAAGCATTGTCATAAGGGACTGATTAACTAAAAATGATCCAGTTTGTATCAAAGATTTAGCCTAACATCGCAAAGAAGCAATTCAAACATGATGAGACAACTGTTCCAAATCATAAGAAAACACTAGAGGGGTATGGGGTCGAGTGATCATGTTGAGTGACACAATAGCAGAGAGTCAAACTATGACTAATAATGAAGGTCTTAACACAGGCTAAAACAAATGTGAGGTATCCACTACATGGATTCAGGACAAGTAAGCAAACATGTTTATGAGCGTTCAGGGGTAAATGCACTAACTGAATAAACCTTAAGAAAGTTCAGATTAACATGTTTAGGAGAAGTTAAATGCTAAAGAGATTAAAACATATAAAGTCGATAGAGAAATGCCTAAACAGAACTCAGAAGAAATTGAACCATGGATTCAAAAGTAAGAATACATGCAAATCAGAGACATGTAAGGATGGAATTGCAAAAGTCAAGTGACTGACCAGTTAAGTGAAAATGCAAAATATCATAGAAGTCCACAATATTCTGAATAGTAGGATCTCATAACTAAATGGCCTTGGCTTCCAGCCGGCCAAAATCCGAATATAGAATGCAAATCAGAATAAAGCTTTAGATATAGTGAGGCTATAGTGAGTTCAAATATCAATCTCTTTTAAAGGGAATGGGGAAGGTTTTATATAGTGGTAGAAATTAACATCCAAATAAGGAAAATCACCAATCAAATACGAGAAAGGAAAGATTCATAAGATGCAATCAGAATTAGTAAAGAAAAGGGGAAAATCTCAAACCCTAATTTTAGGGAAAGTGTAAAATCGGCAGAATAAAATCAAACACCATACAGAATAGGACGAATATAGACGGAATATCACTTAAAATAAGAGAATCAAACCCATTTTGGTTCGATTGAGAGAGGTCTGAAAACCTTAATTTAGGATTGGTAAAAATCATCAACAGATATAGAAAATATTTTACCTACAAAGAACAGATGATGAACATAGACATAATAATGAAATCAAGGATTTGAACCGATTTGGTTTGATTTTGCTGATATTTTCTTCCCATGTTAGGCAAGCAACTAGGTAACACCACAGACGAACAACCAGTAGTGAGAGGAGATCAATAAGGCAAGTGAATCAACGATTGATTCCATTTTAGGGCCGGATTTAGAGAGGTTGAGAGTTACGGCAACTAGGGTTCATATAAGAAGAATGGAGAGGATTCAAAGGTGTAGGGTAAAGGGGGAATGGGGATTAGGGTTAGGGGTTAGGTAATTAAAAAGGGCCGGTTGATTGTGGGTCGTTGATCTTAGAGATCAACTGCTAGGATTTTAAAAGGAACTGGGGTGGGTCAATTGAACGGGTATGGGTAGTGGGTTGCTGGTGCTGGGCTTGGGGTAATTGGGCTAAGGTTTGGTGTAATTTGGGTTGATGTCTGGGTAGTTTTAGATCCGAAAATAGGAGGAATTTAGGGCTAGATTTTAAATACCCAATTTTAATCAAATAAGTAATTTATAAAAGTGATAAATAAATAAATAAATAAAATATCATTTGTGCCTAAAAATGATTAAAAAAATTATTTAACATTATACAAATATAAAAGTTATTTTTTTGCATAAATAATATAATTATACATGCATATGGGCTACCATTGCAAAATGTACAATTTAGCCCTACAAAATATGAATGTAACTATAAGAAATGCACTGAAAATATTTAAGACCTCATATTGGTATAAATGATAAGTTTAAATGATTAAATCATCATAAAAATAATTTGAAGGGTAATTATTGGATATTTATATAAAAAATGCAGAAATAAATTGATTTAAAGGCTTTAAAAATTATGAAAAAACTTATGAGAATACTTGTGTGTGTTTATAAACCAAATGATGATGCATATGCACTATATATATATATATATATATACACCTGCTTCTGGTCTTTCGCAAAGAGCTAATTGTATTTCTAACCAATCTTTATAGTCTGTATAATTGCGAATACTCTCTAAGGTAATATATATCAATTTATAGTGAAAACTTATAAATCTAGTAAAACTATGTTGTTTCATAAAAGTGTGGTCCAAAAATCTTCTAGCTCTGATACCAATAATAGAAGATAAAAATAAAATAATAATAATAATAGACGATAAAAATTAAATAATAATAATAGACGATAAAAATAAAATAATAAGATTTACGTAGAAAATGCTCGTAAAATTTACCGACGGTAAATAAGGTAAAATTCTGTGGTAAAAATATTTTTTTGTGTAAGTCTTATGTTACAGATACACCAGTACAAACTATAGAAACTGGAACTATGATAAGGATACGATTAGATTTAGGCCAGCAAAACCTGCAGAAAAACCAGAAAAAATGTTGTAAGGAATGTAAAGATAAAAATACATGTTGTAAGGATAAAAAAGAATATAAAACTTTAATATCAGAAGAAAATGAGGATAAAGACATACTGGAAAAAAGATTACACCTTAATAGACATCGAAACAGAATTATATAACTTTAGAACATGAATAGAAAAAATAAGAATAATAAAAAATCAAAAGGATCTGGATAATATAATAAAAACATTGGATGAAATAGAGATAATATGAGAAAAACCTCTAAAACACTGGAAAAATAACAAAGTTATGTGCAAATTAGACATAATCAATCCAGAATATATAATTAAAACAACCTCCATAGAAGCCACAAATCAAGATTTAGAAGATTTTAAAATACAAATCAAAGAACTCATGAATTTAGGAGTAATAAGGAGATCTACCTCTAAACATAGGTCAGCAGCCTTCATGGTAAGAAACCATAATAAAATAATAAGAGGAAAGGTTGGGATGGTAATAAACTACAAAAGACTTAATGACAATACTAGAACAGATGGATATAAGTTACTAGATAAAACAGAACTAATAAATAGAATACAAGGAAAAAGGATCTTCAGTAAATTTTATTGTAAATCGGGATACTGGCAAGTAAAAATGCACGAAGAAAGTATAGAATGGACAGCATTTACTTGTCCAAAAGGGCACTTCGAATGGTTGGTAATGCCGTTTGGATTAAAGACAGCACCACCAATTTTTCAACGAAAAATGGATAGTATATTTGGAGAATATAAAAGATTTGTTATAGTATATGTCGATGATATATTAGTATTTAGTAAAGATATTAAAGAGCACTTAGGACATCTACAGACAGTATTTAGATTATTTGTGGATAATCTAATAATTAGTATTAGATTATGTAAAAATCATATAAATTTTCTAGGAGTCGTTTTAGGAGATGGAAAAATTAAATTACAACCTCATATCGCTAAAAAGGCTTTAGAGATGCTAGATAAATTAGACAATATTAAAGAATTACAAAGGTTCCTAGGTATAGTAAATTATGCAAGAAATTTTATAAAGGATCTAGGAAAAATAGCAGGACCTCTATATGCTAAGACAGGCTCTAGGGATGATGTATAAAGTGGCTAAGGAATAATGATTGGTTATTGTAATGAGTTAGTGACGAACTTGTATGTTCATGAGTACGAGTTTATCTGTTGATGATTGAATGATGTCTACATGAGTGATATGAAATGAATGGTATAAGACATGATCCCTAAGGACGGTCTATGAACGCTTAGGTGTACAGTGAAGGCCTATGGACGGTCTATGAACGCATAGGTTCATAATGAAGGTTGGTTATGGACGGTCTTAATTTGCACACATGGCCAAACCTCGGTACTATGATTTGTACGGACGGTCTACTATGTTACACGTACGAGCCACTGGTTATTTATGTTTATGAGTGAGCCTTAAGGACGGTCTCTTATGAAACGCGTAAGTTCCACTTTTATGTTTCAATGTAGCCCTAGAGATGTTTGATCTGTCTGAGGTAAGTATTCAGATATAAGGTATGATGGCTAGATGAAATTTATAGATGAAGTTCCATAATATGATGGTTTCCAGTACATATAGCATATGGGAACAGGTTCAGGTATAACATGACACGCATTAGATGTGTATACGACATTAGATGTTCTCGGCCAACGGAGCCTTCCCTTTTTGGTCTACATCCTTTGTAAAGTAAGGTGGATAGTTCAATACTTAGATATATTACGAGTTATAATAAGGTAAGTATGATTCAAGTATTTCATTGACCATCCAAATTAATTTCAGTATATCATATGTACATGTCAGTTTCAGTTTAATTCAGTTATTCATATGTTATATGCCTTACATACTTAGTACATTTCTTTGTACTAATGTCCCATAGTCGGGGAACTTCATTCATGCATGTAGGTTCAGGTATCCATTTTGGCAGGCTCTTGTCATAGACAGAGTTGATATCCAGCTGAGGATTGGCAAAGCTCCATTTCATCCGGAGTGCAGCCGAGGCTAGAGGTTATCAGAATATCCTATGTGTGTGTGTGTGTGTGTGTATATATATATATATATATACACACTTATGGGTACATCAGTGTCCTGTCCTGACCATATTTCCATGTAAGATACTCTTAGAGGCTTTGTAGACATAGGTTCATTAAGTACAATATATCAGAGGCCTTGATGGCACGTGTGTATTCATGTTCTGAGTATGATGGTTCACTGCTACAGTGTTTGCCCACTTACATAATACCTTATGAGTTCTGGCCATGTTGGCCCATGATAGTTACAGGAAGAATTAGTCCAGCCAAGTCAGCCTATGTATGTTCTAGTTTCGACTAACGATCATGGTTTATAGAGTCGTTTGCTCGGGCCAGTATGGAACCGGATGCCATACATGCCTCCCAAGGATGGGCGTGACACTGGGCCTCGGTGCCCAGTCCAATGGAGGAAGTTGTGGGCTATTGCATACGAATATATAGTAATCAGACGAAATTCCAGTTTTGTGACCATAAAATGCCAAAAAAATAAGGAACGGTCATAGCGGGGCAATGACTAAGGTTCCTTGAGTCATATTTCATGTCCCAAAAAAATTTTTAGGCGATCAAGGTCCGGGGCCCCAAGCCCACGGTGGAAGGCGTCGGCTATACCACACGAAAATATGGGAATCAGACGGAACTTCAGTTTGTGGCCGTAAAAAGCCAAAAAATGAGGAACGATCATGGGGGCGCTGACTATGGTTCCTTGGGTCGTATTTGATGTCACGAGAAAAAAATTTAGGCGATCCGAGTCTGGGGGCCTGAGCCCACGGCGGAAGGCATGGGCTATAACACACGAAAATTTGAGAATCGGGCGGACTACATGTTTTATGGCCGTAGAATGCCAAAAAATGAGAAACGGTCATGGAGGGGCAGTGACTATGGTTCCTTGGAGCGATACGGGTCTGCGGGATCTGGCCCACGGTGGAAGACATGAGCTATAGCACACAAAAATATGGGAATCGGGCGAAATTCCAATTTTATGGTCGTAAAACGCAAAAATTACAAGGAACGGTCATGGAGGGGCGGTGACTATGGTTCCTAGGGTCGTATTTGATGTCTCGAAATTTTTTTAGGTGAACCAGGTCTGGGCGTCCGGGCCCACGACAGAAGGCGTGGGTTAGACAACACAAAATATGGGAATCGGGTGGAATTCCATTTTATGATCGTAAAACGCCAAAAAATGAGGAACGGTCATGGTGGCGTGGTGACTATGGTTCATTGGGTCATATTTTATGTCCCAGAAAATTTTTAGGTGAAACAGGTCTAGGGGCCCGGGCCCATGGCGGAATTCCAGTTTTATGGCCATAAAATGCCAAAAAATGAAGAACGGTCATGGCGGAGAGGTGACTGTGATTCCTTGGGTCGTATTTGATGTCCTGAAAAATTTTTAGGCGATCCGGGTTTGGGGGCTTGGGCCCACAGCAGAAGGCGTGGGCTATAGCACCAGAAAATATGGGAATTGGGCGAAATTGCAGTTTTATGGCCGTAAAATGCCAAAAATCGAGGAACGGTCATGGCGGGGAGGTGAGTATGGTTCCTTAGGTCTTATTTGATGTCCCGAGAAAATTTTAGATGATCCGGGTCCGATGGCCCGGGCCCATGGCGGAAGGCGTAGGCTATTGCACACGAGAATATAGGAATCGGGCAGAATTCCAGTTTTGTGGCCATAATATGCCAAAAAATGAGGAAAGATCATGGCAGGGCAAGGGAAATGCTTCCTTGGGTCATATTTGCTCTCCCGGAAAATGGAGATCCAGGTCTAGGGGCCTGGGCCTACGACGGAAGGCATGGGCTATATCACACGAAAATATGGAAATCAGGCGGAATTCTAATTTTATGGCTGTAAAATGCCAAAAAATGTGAAACAGTGCGGGACGGTGACTATGGTACAACGGGTCGTATATGATGTCCCGAAAAATATTTAGGCGATCCAGGTCCAGGGACCCAGTCCGACGGCGGAAGGCGTGGGTTATAACACACGAAAATATGAGAATCAGGCGAAATTTCATTTTTGTGGCCGTAAAACGCCAAAAAATGAGGAACGGTCATGGAAGGGCGGTGAATATGGTTCCTTGGGTCGTTATTATTTTCCCAAAAAAATTTTAGGCGATCTAGGGTCCAGGGGCCCATGCCCACACCTGATGGCGTGAGCTATAGCACACAAAATATGGGAATCAGACCGAATTCCAGTTTTGTGGCTGTAAATTGCCAAAAAACGAGGAACGATCATGTCGGAGAGGTGAATATGGTTCCTTGGATCATATATGATATCCCGAAAATATTTTAGGTGATCCGGATCTGGGGCCCGGGCCCATGGCGGAAGGCGTGGGCTATAGTACACGAGAATATGGGAATTAGGTAGAATTCTAGTTTTATGGCCGTAAAACACCAAAAATGAGGAACGTTCATGAAGGGGTGGTGACTATGGTTCCTAGGGTCGTATTGATGCCCTAAAAAATTTAGGTGATTCGGGTCTGGGGGCCCAGGCCCACGACGAAAGGCGTGGACTATAACACACGAGAATATGGAATCGAGCAAAATTCTAGTTTTGTGGCCATAAAATGCCAAAAAACAAGGAACGGTCATGGCGGAGTGGTGACTATGGTTCCTAGGGTCGTATTTGATGTATCGGAAAATTTTTAGGTGAATCGAGCCTGGGGGCCGGGCCCGCGGCTGAAGGCGTGGGCTACACGAAAATATGGGAATCGGGCGGAATTCCAGTTTTATTGTCGTAAAATGCCAAAAATTGAAGAACGATCATGACAAGGTGGTGACTATGGTTCCTTGGGTCGTATTTGATGTCCCGGAAATATTTTAGGAGATCCTGGTCCAGGGGTCTGGGCCCACGGCGGAATGCGTGGTGCACACGAAAATATGGGAATCAGGCGGAATTGTGGTTTTATGGTCGTAAAGTGCCAAAAATCGAGGAAATATCACGGAGGAGAAGTGAATATGGTTCCTTGTGTCATATTTTATGTCTCGTGAAAATTTTAGACCATTCAAGTCGGGGGGCCCGAGCCCACGGCCGAAGGCATGGACTATAGCACACGAGAATATGGAAATTGGATAGAATTCTAGTTTTGTGGCCATAAAACGCCAAAAATGAGGAACGGTCATGGAGTGGCGGTGGCTATGGTTCCTTGGGTCGTATTTGATGTCCCAAAAAAATTTTAGACGACCACGGCGGAAGAAGTGAGCTATAATACACAAAACTATGGGAATCATGCGGAATTAAAGTTTTATGGCTGTAAACCGCCAAATAAATGAGGAATGGTCATGGACGGGAGGTGACTGTGGTTCCTTGGGTCGTATGTGATGTCCTGGAAAAATTTTAGGCGATCAGGGTCTAGGGGCCCAGGCCCACGGTGGAAGGTGTGGGCTATAGCACACGAAAATATGAGAATCAGGCAGAATTCCAGTTTTATGGGCGTAAAACGCCAAACAAATATGGAACGGTCATGGAAGGGAGATTTCTATGGTTCCTTGAGTCGTATTTGATGTCCAAAAAAAATATTAGGTGATCCGGGTCAGAGGGCCTGGGCCCAAGGCAAAAGGCGTGGGCTATAGCACACAAAAATATGGGAATCGGGCGGAATACTAGTTTTATGGCCGTAAAATGCCAAAAAATGAGGAACGGTCATGGCAGGGAGGTGACTATAGTTCCTTGGGTCGTATTTGATGTCCTGAAATTTTTTTAGGTGATCAGGGTTCGGGGGCACAGGCCCACGACAGAAGGCATGGGCTATAGCACCATAAAATATGGGAATTGGGCGGAATTGCAGTTTTATGGTCGTAAAACACCAAAAATCGAGGAATGGTCATGGCGGGGAAATGAGTATGGTTTCTTTCGGTTATATTTGATGTCCCGGGAAAATTTTAGATGATCCGGGTCCGAGGGCTCGAGCCCATGGCGAAAGGTGTAGGCTATTGCACACGAGAATATAGGAATCAGGCAGAATTCCATTTTTGTGGCCATAAAATGCCAAAAAATGAGGAAGGATCATGGCAAGGCAAGGGCAATGCTTCCTTGGGTCATATTTACTTTCCCGAAAAAATTTTAGACGATTCGGGTCCGGGGGCCTGGGCCTACGGTGGAAGGCATGCACGAGGCCACATAGAAATCACGTCCATAAGATTGCACCTTGCATTTGAAGCTGCATGCATGAGGCCACATAGAAACCATGTCTATAGGGCTTAACGGCTTTAATTTGGCTCAATTATGAAACGGTATAATGCTTAATGTGAGAATTTTGTTCGCGTGCATTTGTTGTCTAAGTGTGGAGGCTAACTTGTGCCCTTAATTGCTTTTACATGAAGTCCAACTTTTTTGTGTGTCGCCTAGTTTATCATTTTGAGAAGCCTAAGTTTAAGTCTAGAACTATCCAAAATAGAGGTCCAAACGCCTCCTTGGCCATAGGCATGGGAGGGGTAGTGCATGCATAAAACACGATTTAGAATCAATTAGTGCGTTGTAGGTAACAAATTTAAAGATAGTAATCGGGTAGTAGGAGATGATAGTCTGTGCCCGCTGAAAATACGAGTAACACTCCACCTCGAGGGAGTTACGAAGTATTATTTATGTTGCACGGGGTGATCCTTTAGGATAAAAAACTTAGGACCCCTCATCCTGTCTTCAAATCAAGTGTTTGTATTTATTCTAAGTCCTTGATAATAAAACTGCCCAAACTTCTTGTTTCTCTCTGTCTTCGTTTAGGTGACTAATTCATATAATTTGAGTTCGCCCGGGACCCACAGTTGTGGACCTCGAAGAGTGCCTAACACCTTCTCTTCGAGGTAATTTGAGCCCTTACCCGATCTTTGGTGACGCAAACTGGTTAAACAAGAGTTATTTGCAAATAGGTTCCCTAACGCACCTCAAACCCGTTAGGTGGAGACTCTCTCTTTTAACACCTTCCTTAAAAGAGTTGTCACGTGTCGAAACCTAATTTCGCGAGAAAAAAGGACGCGGCAACATGAAGACTCTATTGGGGATTTTTTTAGGCTCTTACCATAGCGAATTTTATTTGTATGAATTAGTCTTCTCTGATAAACGTAGCTTTACGGCCATAAAACTGGAATTCTACTCGATTCCCATATTTTCGTGTGCTATAGCCCATGCCTTCCGCCGTGGGACCGGGCCCCCAGACCTGGTTCGCCTTAAAATTTTACGGTACATCAAATATGACCCTAGGAACCATAGTCACCATCCCGTCATGGCCGTTCCTCATTTTTTGGCATTTTACGGCCGCAAAACTAGAATGCTGCCCGATTCCCATATTCTCATGTGCTATAACCCATGCCTTTCGCCGTGGGCCCGGGCCTTCAGACCTGGATCGCCTAAAAATTTTCGGGACATTAAATATGAACCTAGAACCATAGTCATCGCCCTGCCATTATTGTTTCCCGTTGTTTGGCTTTTTACGGCCACAAAACTGGAATTTCGCCTGATTCCCATATTTTCATGTGTTATAGCCCACACCTTTTGTCGTGGGCCCGGGTCCTGGGACCCGAATCGCCTAAAATATTTTTGGGACATCAAATACGCCCCAAGGAACCATAGTCACCACCCCGCCATCAACCTTCCCCATTTTTTGGCGTTTTACGGCCATAAAATAGAAATTCTGCCTTATTCCCAAATTTTCGTGTGCTATAGCCCACGCCTTCCAACGTAGGCTCGGGCCCCCCGGACCCGGATTGCCTAAAAATTTTCATGGACTTCAAATACAACCCAAGGAACAATATTCACTGCCCTACCATGTTTGTTCCTCATTTTTTGGTGTTTTACGGCCACAAAACTGGAATTCCGCCTGATTCTCATATTTTCTTGTGCTATAGCCGACGCTTTCCGTCGTGGGCCTTGGCCGACGGACCTCGATCACCTAAAAATTTTCTGAGACATAAAATACGACCCAAGAAACCATTATCACTGCCCCGTCATGACTGTTCCTCTTTTTGTCATTTTACGGCCACAAAACTGGAATTCCTCCCGATTCCTGTATTTTCGTGTGGTATAGCCCACGCCTTCCGTCGTGGGACCGGGCCCTCGGACCTGGATCATCTACAAAATTTTCAGGACATCAAATACGACCCAAGGAACCATACTCACTGTCCCACCATGACAATTCCTCAGTTTTTGGAATTTACGTTCATAAAATTGGAATTCCGCCCAATTCTCATATTTTTGTGTGCCATAGCTCATGCCTTCCACCGTGGGCCCTGGCGTCCGGATCTTGATCGCCTAAATATTTTTTAGGACATCAAACACAATCCAATGACCTCCCCTCATTTTTTGTCATTTTACAGCCATAATAAGATTGGAATTCTGCCTGATTCCCATACTTTGGTGTGCTATAGCTCATGCCTTGCGCCGTGGGCCCGGTCCCCTGGACCAAGATCGGCTTAAATTTTTCTGGGACATCAAATATGACCTAAGGAACAATAGTCAACACACCACCATGAACGTCCCTCATTTTTTGGCATTTTACGACCATAAAACAAGAATTCCGCCCGATTCCCATATTTTCGTGTGCTATAGCTTACGCCTTTCACCGTGGGCCCGGGCCTCCGGATCCGATTCACCTAAAGTCTTTTCTGGGGAATCAAATACGACCTAAGGAACCATATTCAATGCACCGCCTAGACCGTGCATCATTTTTTGGCGTTTTACAGTCATAAAACTGGACTTCCGCCCGATTCCCATGTTTCCGCGTGCTATAGCCCACGCCTTTCGCCGTGGGCCCGGGCCCGCAGAACTGGATCGCCTAAAAAATTGGGACAGAAAATACCACTTAAGGAACAATATCAACGCACCGCTTGATCGTCCCTCATTTTTTGGAATTTTACGGCCATCAAACTGAAATTTCGCGCGATTCAAATATATTCGTGTGCTCTAGCCCATGCCTTGCGCCACGAGACCGGTCCCCCGGACCCAGTTCGCCTAAAATTTTTCAGGGATATCAATTACAACCTAAGGAACCATAGTCAATGCACCGCCATGACCGTCCCTCATTTTTTGGCGTTTTACGGTCATAAATATGGATTTCTGTCTAATTCCCATATTTTAGTATGCTATAGCCCACACCTTCTGCCTTGGGCCTGGGCCCCCAGACCCGAATCGCCTAATATTTTTTCGGGAATTCAAATACAACCTAAGGAACAATAGACACCACCACACCTTGATCGTTCCTCATTATTTGGCGTTTTACGGCCATAAAATTGGAATTCCGCTCGATTCCCATATTTTCGTGTGCTATAGCCCACGCCTTCCGTCGTGGGCCTGGGCCCCCTAACCCGGATCGCCTAAAATTTTTCGGGATGTCAAATACGACCTAAGGAAGAAATTTAGACTACCCCTCCATGAACTTTACTCATTTTTTGGCATTTTACGGCCATAAAACTGGAATTTTGCCTGATTCCATATTTTCGTGTGTAGCCCACGCGAGAGATACCAGTCGGTTCGTAGAGTAGCCGTACAGTGATGATGTGTCCCCACATGCCATACCAAAGACCTTCAAAATGCCACCTTACCTGAAAATATACGACGACACGACCGACCCCGAAGACCATGTGACTTACTATGTCACCGTCGTAAAAGGCAATGACCTCGCCAAGGAACAAGTATCCTCCATCTTGTTGGAAAAATTCGGCGAGACCCTCACTGGAGGAGCATTAACATGGTATTCATAGATGCCCCCGCGTTCCATTGAAACATTCGAAGAAATGGCCGACAAGTTCGTAACGGCCTATGCCTGGGCCAAGAAGGCAGAGGCGAGGGTAAATGACATATTCGCTATCAAACAATCTCCGGGAGAGGGATTGAGGGACTTCCTTACCCGATTCAACCGAGTATGAGACTTTACCAAATGTATCAGAAGGTATGGTCGTCGTAACTCTGAGCAAAAATGGTTCGAGGGCAACCAGAAAGTTATTAAGTCGGCTTATGAAGTACCCTCCCCCCCCCCTCCCGACGACTTGGGATGAAATACACTACGCGTATTGTGCCCAAGTCTGAGCAGACGAAAATGACCTCTATGGGCTGACTCATAGACTGATCTCGGTACAACCCGGATCCCAAAAAGATTGAAGAAAAAATATCAGGAGGGACCTTGCAGCTCCACGACCCAACAAGGAGTGGCATCTACCATATGCCAGAACCGCCATTTCATCCTCTTCCCGCTATGAGAGGGCCCACCCCGATCAAGAGCAGGGACTCACCGGAACGAAAGAGGTATGCTCCCTTATTGTCCGCTCACAATTTTTTGTATCACCTAAAGAAATAGTCTACGCCTTGGAGAAGCTCGGACCTAAATGAAGTGGCCACAAAAGATGAGGTCACACCCGAATACCAGAAAATCAGATGCTCTGTGCAAATTCCATCAAGAGTGAGGACACAAAACCAAGGATTGCATCGCTCTAAGACAAGAGGTCGTAAACATGCTACGTCAATAACACCTCAAAGAGTTGCTGAGCGACCGAGGAAAGACAATTTTTTCCAAAGGGCGTGAACAACACCAAGGACCACCGAAATCACCCTCGTCAACCCGCACCATCCACATGATCATCAGCGGCAGCGGCGATGCCTCTATCAACAGTGTGTAATTCACCACAAGCTCGAATGGTCAATCACCCATGCACGATATGATGAACTCAAAGAAAGTATCATCTTCAATAATTCGAATACCAACAATTTGGCTTTCCCTTACTATGATGCCCTTGTTATCATCTTACGAATTTTAGATACCGATGTGAGATGTATTATGGTAGACGATGGAAGCAGCACATGCATAATCCACCCTCGAGTACTTGCACAATGAAACTCGAGGATAAGATAGTATCGCGTTGCATCACGCTAACAGGTTTTAATAATGTTGTTGAGTGAACATCCGGCGAGATTACACTCCCCATCCTAACTGGTGGCATCACTTTGGAAACCACATTCCATAATATGGACCAAGACACAGTATACAACACCATAATAGGGCGACCATAGATACACACCATGAGAGTCATCCCCTCCATCTTGTACCAAGTCATCAAATACCCAACTCCATTAGGAATATTCAGTATACGAAGGGAACAATGCACATCCTGGGAAGGCTACCACATCTCTCTAGACTATACGGTCACTCAACAAACAAAGGACAAAGAAAAAAAGGCATAGAAATCAACAGGGTCGAGGCCGAACGAGGATGTCATCAAAGACCCCGACGAAGTTGAAGCCGCATAATTGACCATAGAAGACCTCGACCCCGTTCAATTAAATGGCGATGACAAAACCAAGAAGGCTTACATCGGCTGCAAGCTCCAAGAACCAGGTAAATTTTGTCAATTCTCAACTACTAACGTGGACTTGTTTGCTTTTAGCCATGCATATATGCCATGTATCCCGAAGGAAATCTCCATGCACAAGATGAACGTTAACCCATTCCATCCCCCGGTGAGGCAGGTTAAACGTAATTTTAACTCCACAAAAAATGATACGGTACGCGAAGAGGTCGAAAAATCATTGGAAAACGGCTCTATCATAGAGTCAAAATATCCCCAATGGGTGGAAAATGTAGTCATGGTGAAAAAGAAGAACGGGAAATGGAGGATGTGCGTGATTTCACAGATTTGAAAAAAGCATGCCCTAAAGATTCGTTCCCCTTACCTCATATCGGCTAACTCATCGACACAACATTCGGGCATGAACTATTGAGCTTCTTGGACGCCTACTTAGGCTATAACCAAATCCTCATGGAATAAGAGGATAAGGAGAAAACCACTTTCATTACCCATCAAGGGACGTACTACTACAGGGTCATGCCCTTCGGGCTGAAAAATGTAGGGGCAACTTACCAAAGGCTAGTGACGAGGATGTTCAAAGACCAACTCGGTAAAATGATGGAAGTCTACATAGACGACATGCTGGTAAAATTCAAAAGGAAAGAATATCACATCGACCACTTGAGAGAAACCTTCGACATACTCAGGCAATACGAAACGAAACTAAACCCCCAAAAAATATGCGTTCGATGTGGCCTCAGGAAAAGGCTTCCTAGTGTCATAGCGATGTATCGAGTTCAACCCTGAGCAAATCAAAGTCGTCGAAGGATACCAAAGCACTTGACTGCCCAAAAACGGGTTCAAAAGTTGACTGGCCATATCGCCGCCTTTCCGAGGTTCATTTTGCGATCATTTGATAGGTGCCTCAAATTCTTCGACGTACTCAAAAAGGATAACGAACTCCAATAGACCTCTAAGTATGCCCAAGCTCTGAAGGAATAAAAGCTTTACTTGTCATCTCCACCATTACTTTCAAAATCGAATCGGGGGAATGCCTCCTCATGTACCTCGATGTATCCAAAGTAGCTGTGAGTGTGATCCTGGTTCGAGAAAATAAAAGTACGAAGTCTCCCATCTATGACATTAGCAAAACACTATTCGACGCCGAGACGAGGTACCCTCACCTCAAAAAATTGGCCCTAGCCTTGGTCGCAGTTTCACGAAAGCTTAAACCATAATTCAAGTTCCACCCTATCTCGGTAGTTACGTGTAAGGCCCGGTGAAATTTTACCCAAAACCTGAATTGTCATGGTGCCAAGATAGATTTATGTGTTGTAATAGTAGAAATTCTTCGCGGAGGGCAAGCTCGCTGCGGTTCGGACTTTTTGGATTGAACAGTACGCTACAGAGTTAAAGGAAATTGTTATGAACAAAATGCATATTTCTGTGGCCCATTATGTGGCTGCATAATAACTCTGCGGGCCGCATTTTGGCTGCATAATGAGGTAGTCTTTTGCCAATTTTGAGGTCCATTTTTGCGGCCAATTATGCGACCGCATAACCACTTCGTGGGCCGCACTTTGGCCGCATAACCATTCTTGAACTTTTGTGAAGGGAGGTTCTGCGGCGCATTATGCTATCGCAGAACAGGTATGTGGACCGCATATTGGCCTCAGACCGAGGCAGAAAATTCAAGCCCCTGAGGGCCATTTTTCGCGATCATTTTTTGGGCCGCATAGCCATTATGCGTTCGCATATGCGACCGTAGATCTGTGTTGGGGCTCCTGTTTTCTAATTTTTAAAACCCGACCCCATTCCGTTAAAACACCCACATTATGCCATTTTGAGCATATTTTTCTTATATTTTAGAGTGGAGGAAAGAATCCTAGAGAGAGAAAGTGATCTTCATCAATTATTCTTCAATTCTTGCTTAACCACCTTGAAGATTAACAAGAGAGGCACCTAGGTCTCCTTCCCAAGAGGTAAGCTTATATCACCCCAAGATCTTAATTCCAAAATGTAGCTATAATGGGCCATTAGTGAGGTAATTTATGGGGATGAGGGTGATTACCTTGCATGCATGTGATCCTAAGGTATATGGGTGAGTGGTAAAACAAAGATAGAAAAGAATGGGAATGGGTTGGTGTAATCTTTAACGAAAAGGGGCCATGGAACCTTATTAAACACATAGTGTTTGATAGAATGCTCAAGTGAGGTAGGACTATGATCATTTTCCTAATTATGGGTTCAATTGTGCTACATTGCTAAATAGATTGAAGTGCGAACATTCTGGAACATCGTAGAGTTTTAAAGGGCTCAATTGAGGTATGTATGGCTAAACCCTCTTCTTCTTAGAATCGAACCCTTGGTGTTCGTGTAATTGGTGTAAGTCCATAAATTGATAATACTAGAATTGTCTGCCTTAATGTGTTGTGTTGAAAGATTCATGTTCAATAATTGTTCTAAATGTTTACCATGTCATCATGCTATTTGGAAATGTGTTTAAAATGTGAAATATGTGTTGAGAAAGGTCAAGAATTCATGTCAAGAATCGAATAAAGATTGCTATGTTAATTTGTATGAAAAGCCTCTGCATGTTTAGGATTTTCCAAGATTTCCCCTTATGTGTGCAATACCTTCTATGATAGGTCTTATTGATGTGGATGCTAATGTTATTTGAATGTATAAAAAGGGAAACTTGAATTGTAAGATACGACCAAGTGCCAAGAACGATTTAATAAATGAGGCTACTCGTGACATGTAATGAAAGATGGGAAGGAAATGTGAATTGAGATGAACGATTGAAAGGATGATGTCTCAAGTGAGATGGCCTAGCCGATCGGGCCGTGATCGGACACCATGTCGTACACATTGCGGTAATTGTGCTGGATTGATTAATTAAAATTGTGGATATGGTTGATGTCTCAAATGAGATGCCTAGCCGATCGGACTCCGTGTAGGAACACGGTGGTATTGTGAATTGTGGCACATGTCACTAAGACTATCAACCTAATAATATGGAAATTGAACCAGGAACTATGTGATTCTTACTTGATATTTTCGTATTTGTTTGAAGCTCTTATTGTACATCATGACTGCTTCCTCTTTGTTTCATTGTTCATTCTATTAAGATTGGTATTTAGCTTTACATACTAGTACTATTCGACAGTACTAACATCCATTTTGCCGAGGGCGCTACATCTTTTAATGGATGTAGGTGGTTCCATAGCAGACAGTGTTGATCGCAGCTAGTAGTGCATCGTCATCATCTTCCCAGCAGACTTGGTTTACAATTCATTACATCAAAAAATCCCTTAAACCCTTCCAAAATCACATCCCATGTCACTCTCAAGTCACCGAGGGTATCAAACGGCCCTAAGTCCCCGTTCTTGACATCAATGGCAGAGCCAGGAATCCTAACAAGAAAATTTTTAAAAAAAGGCAAACTTAAACCATGAGTGAATACACTTAACAATCAAGGAAATTCAACACTTTATCTATATATTATATTAAAATCACGAAGGCCGTTAGCGAAATATCCTTCACCTTTGTTACCCTTTTAAAATGAAGTTCACATTGGACAAAGTAGTCGTTTAATTATATTCCTAACTAGGTTGGTACAGCCCGTGCTAACATTATTTAACTTTGCATGATATCTAATTGCAGATAAATTAATGCTTCAAGTATCGAGTAGATAATATTTCATGCTAAGTGATGCACACTTAATTTACATACATTTTGAACAAAATATACATTATTTGCGTCCATGAGAGCATCACATTAAAGGATGCTAAAGTGTCATAGTGTTTACACATGTATGATATAATTATTTACATATGCGGTCTTTGGTCTTCTTTCTAGTCCTTTTCGAGTAGTTCTTGGCCAAAAATATCTGCAAACAAATAAACATGTTATAAATTAGAAGGTTACATATCTTTAGGGGAAAATATGATAACAATCACATGCTTGTTGTAGAAGCGCACAAGTAGAAATATACAAGAAGGCAAAAGTCGTGAAATTAGCATGTTATAGATTTATAATATGTATTTGTTGTCAAGATACATTCACCAAAGATATGATACCTCATCAGTTTCAAGAAGACTATCAGCTATAAGCACCTCTCTCAATAGTATGTCTCAACAGTACACATAAAAAGCTCTCTTCTGGAAAATTCTTGATCAAACTGAATGACAAATAAATCAGAGGATATTGCAGAAAGTGATGAAAATTAAAAATTTACTAAGACAGTTACTTTGTTGTTGCAATTTCCACCCACACATCAAAGCAATAAACACATAAATTGCTTCTGAAAGATAAAGCCAAAGCTAATAGGTCACCAAAAAGAAGAAACCATTGTCCCAATAAATTGAGAAAATGAGAAAGAGTTGTGTAAAACTTCTTTGTATCTTTATGGCAGAAAATTAAAATTACTTTTATCACAGTATGTAAGAAAAGAAAAGGCGCACAACCTTAGCATCTTTGGAGCAACCCAGAGCATATGTCGCTTAACTCTCTCACGAAAATGATGATTCTCTATTTCATTTCCTTCATAAAAGAAGTAACGTATGGGGGAGAGTGTCCACATAAAGTTGCTGGATATGGAATGGAATCTAAAATGTGATTGGTCTTTCCACTATTGCTACCTCAAGAATATGCATCAATTTACTATTTAATCATATTTAGAATGAAGAGCAGTTCAGATTGCACCCAAAATTTTCTTTTTCTAAATTAGACCTAACATCAAGATCAGTATCACTATCGGGCTGAGATAAAGGCTTCTGTGAGAAGAAAACCAACAATGGGGAGAGAAACAGGAAAATTGAGGTTGAAGATGAAGAGATGGTTCCTATATATCACATGTATAGCCTTTCATTTGTATGAGCTAAGATTTGTATTCATCTGCAACCAACATCGATTGAAAATAATGAAGCAGATGCGTGGACAACAAAGATAATTACTACTATTACACTACCATTGAATCTGGAAGCCTCTCCGCTTTTTTCGTAATTTTGAACTTACTCACAAAAGACACCAACACCATGGTTTCTTGACCAAGAGCGGGCTCGTGGCGGATTTGAGGTTAGGGTTGAAGGTAGAAGATGGAAGAGCGGTGGTTGAGAGAATGAGTGCAGGGGTTTTGAGTATAATGAGTTGGAGATATCTTTTTGTTGATAATGCTCTTAGGTATTTGCAGAATTTTCTTTCACCTTGTGATGTGTAAATAATGTTGGAAACTAGAAATAGTTGTGCAAACGCTGTACAAATGAAATTACTTTACTTATTTGTGCAAGCAGTTCACATAATTAAGTTTTGTACATCAATTAAACGATAAATGGAGGAAAGAAACCCATAAATGTTACAAGCAAATAATAATAATTGAAAATAATGTCATCTCTTATCTTCGTGTAATAAACAAAAAAAAAAACTCACATTCACTTTTCTGTTGCTAACTTATTCCAATATCACTTCTGCTGGAGTTGAATTCATAAAGACAAATCCAGCATTCGTGGTAGTTTACTAAAATAATTCGGGATATTAAGCTTTTATCAACCAAAACTGGGAACATATATTATAATGTCCCAGTTTTGTGCATTAAGTTTTTACTATGTGCGGAGTTTGGGGAAGGGTTGGATCACAAAAGGTTTATTTTACGCAGCATTACCTTACATTTTTACAAGAGACTGTTTTCACGGTTTGAACTCATGATCAGCTGGTCACATGGTAGTAACTTTACCAATTACGTCAAGTTCTACAAAAAATACATAATAAAGGACATACTGGCAAACCCGATAATGAGGTCAAGTTTTACACCTATCTAGAAACCAAAAATGATACAAAAAGAGGAGAAAATCAGAACCTGAACCACACCCCCAACAATTAGCTGCATTTTTGCGTACAGAAATTTCATTCTGAATGCCAGTCATGTAAGAACATACTGTGTGACAGAGGAAACTTACTCAAATACTCGAATGTCAGACCAAGGGATCACCCCAGGTATAGACGAGCTCAAAGGGAGGGAGTGCAACAAGAACCATCCGTAATCCTGGAATGTGCTATAAAATAAAAGTAATGCAGTAAAATATAAATAAGAAGAGACAGAAAGAAAGAAGAACTCTTTTCTTCTTTCATTTGGTGTATCATCTACCAATGAAAATTGCCATGCTTTTATAGGTAAGAAAAGGTAACTTAAAATCTATCTTGAATAGTGCAGAGATAAACATGTTGTAGGAAAATCTTTCCTCATATTATTTACATCATGAAAATACATCCATACACTATTTACAACAGTACTCCCCCTTGGATTTTCATGTAAAACGAAAAAATGACTCATAGACCTTACCAAGGAAAAACCCTTGGGAAAAAATCCTAGCAAAAGAAAAGAGTACAATTATTTTCAAAATGCATTACTTGATGCCTCATTAAAAACCTTACCAGGAAAACTCAGTGGGATTAAATCTTGGTTAAGAAAAAAGAGTGAAACGCATATTTTACTCCCCCTGATGAAAAATAACTTAATGTTTCGAAGACGACACATTCCAATCTTGTATATCAACTTCTCAAATGTTGATGTTGGTAATGCCTTAGTGAACAGATCCGCCAAATTATTACTTGAACGAACTTGTTGAACGTCTATTTCACCATTCATTTGAAGATCATGAGTGAAAAAGAATTTCGGCAAATGTGTTTTGTTCAATCTCCGTTGACGTATCCTCATTTCAGTTGAGCTATGCATGCAACATTGTCTTCATACAATATTGTTGGAATATTTCCTTTCGAAGAGAAACCACATGTTTCTCGAATGTGTTGAGTTATCGATCTCAACCAAACGCATTCTCGACTTGCTTCGTGAATGGATATTATCTCTGCATGATTTGAAGAAGGAGCAACCATAGTTTGTTTCATTGAACGCCATGATATGGCTGTACCTCCACTTGTAAATAAATAGTCTGTCTGAGATCGACCTTTATGTGGATCGGACAAATATCCTGCATCTGCATAACCAATCAATGATGATTTGGATCCATTTGAATGAAATAAACGCATATCTATTGTCCCTTGGAGGTACCTGAATATATATTTAATATCATTCCAGTGTCGTTGTATTGACGAAGAACTAAATCTTGCCAATAAGCTTACTAAGAAAGCTATAGCTGGTCAGAAATTATTGGCAATATACATTAATGCCTCAATTGCACTAAGATATGGTGTTTCGGCACCAAGAAGCTCTTCATCATTTTCATGAGGTCAAATGGATCTTTCTTTATATCAAGTAATCTCACCACCATCGGGATACTCAATGAGTGTGCTTTATCCATATAGAATCGCTTTAAAATATTTTCGGTGTATGTTGACTGATGGACCAATATTCCATATTTCGTATACTCAATTTGTAGACCAAGACAAAATCTTGTCTTTCCAAGATCTTTCATTTAAAATTCTTTCTTCAAATAGCCTACTGCTATTGGAAGCTCCCCAGGAGTTCCAATGATGTTTAAATCATTAACATACACGGCGATTATAACAAATTCAGGTCCAGACCTTTTTATAAAGACACAAGGACAAATTGGATCATTCTTGTACCATTCTTCAATAGGTATTCACTCAGGCGATTGTACCACATATGACCTGATTGTTTCAATCCGTATAAAGATTTCTGAAGCTTTATTGAACAAGTTTCACGAAAACTTTTATATGCTTCTGGCACTTTAAATCTCTCAGGTATTTTCATAAAAAATTTGTTGTCTAATGATCCATACAAATAGGTTGTGACAACATCCATTAGACGCATATCAAGTTTTTTATGCACTGCCATATTTATGAGATACCTGAAGGTGATAGCATCCACTACAGAAGAATATGTCTCCATATAATCAATGTCAGGCCTTTGCGAAAATCTTTGTTCTACAAGTCGTGCTTTATATCTAATGACTTCATTTTTATCATTTTGTTTTCGCACAAAAATCCATTTGTACCCTACTAGCCTTATACCTTTAAGTGTTCGAAGTATAGGTCTGAAGACTTCACGTTTTTCAAGTGAAGTTAACTCTTCTTGGATAGCGTCTTTCTATTTTGGCCTATCATTACTCTGTCTACATTGATCGACAGATTTTAGTTCAAGATCCTCATCTTGTTGTATTATTTCAACAACACCATTATAAGCAAAAATTTTATCGATAACAATATTATTTTGGTTCCATATTTTTTCCATTGAGATGTAACTTATTGATATCTCTTCATTCTCATTATTTTTAGGTACTTGGACCTCCCCTAAGGTCATATCTTTTGTTACGCATTGAGGCTCTTCTTGAGCCACTACCTCCGTGTTATGATCACTTTGATCATTTGCTCCTTTTCTTCTTCGAGGATTTTTATCTTTAGAACCGATTGGTCTACCATGTTTCAAACGTGGCATAGATTCATTTACTTTAATTGATTGTCCTACCGGGATATCAACTCGAATTGGAGCATTAGCAGCTGGAATATGTGACTTAGTCACCCTTGGTAGGTCAATGAATGCATCTAGCAATTGATTTGCAATATTTTGCAAATGAATAATCTTTAGAACCTCTTGTTCACATTGATTTGTTCGAGGATCTAAATGATACAGTGATTATGCATTCCAATTTATCTCCTTCTTCAGCCGCTTATTTTCTCCCCCCTAATATTGGGTATACTGATTCACCAAAATGGCAATTAGAAAATCTTGTCGTAAATAAATCTTCAGTCATCGGCTCTAGATATTTTATAATAGAAGGAGATTCATATCCAACATATATCCCCAACCTTCTTTGGGGACCCATATTTATACGTTGTGATGGAGCAATTGGAACATATATCATACAACCAAAGATTCTAAGATGGGAAATATTTGGCTCCTGACCAAAAGCCAGTTGCAATGGGGAGACTTTATGATAACTTGTGGGCCTTATCCACACAAGTGTTGTTGCATGCAAAATAGCATGTCCCCATACTGAAATGAGAAGTTTTGTTCTCATAAGCATTGGTCTAGCAATTAATTGGAGGCGTTCGATCAATCATTCTGCTAGACCCTTTTGTGTATGAACATGAGCAACTGGATGCTCAATCGTCATCCCAGTTGATATACAATAATCATTAAAGGCTTGGGATGTAAGTTCACCAGCATTATTAAGACGAATTGTCTTAATTGCATAATCTGGAAATTGTTCTCTTAGCTTTATTATTTGAGCCAACAATATCACAAATGTCATATTGCGAGTTGATAGTAAGCACACATGTGACTATCTTATAGATGCATCTACCAAAATTATATAATATCTGAATAGTCCACATGGAGGGTGAATGGGCCCACATATATCACCATATATACGTTCCAGAAATGCAGGGGATTCCATCATAACTTTAATAGTTGATGGTCTAATAATTAATTTGCCTTGAGAACATGCAACACAAGAGAATTCCTTAAATTGAAGAATCTTCTAGTTTTTCATTGAATGCACATGTGAATTCTCAATTATTTTACGCATCATATTACAACCAGGATGGCTCAACCGGTCATGCCAAATAATAAAATTATCTTGATTAGTAAATTTTTCATTTACCACGGCATGTGTTTCAACCCTGCTAATACTTGTGTAGTATAAGGCGGAGGAAAGAGCAGGTAACATTTCAAGAACATATTTCTTACCTGACATTATTGTAGTAATATAAAGATATTCAACCTTTTCATCATTTGTAGTCTCAATATGGTAGCTTTTTTGGCGAATATCTTTGAAACTTAATAAGTTTCTTTGAATTTACTATAATATAGTGCTTCATCAATAGCCAAATTTGTTTCTCCTGGTAGTAATAAATTGGCTCTTCCAGAACCTTCAATTAATCATGTACTATCGAATATTGTATTAACATTGGCTGCTTTCATTACCAAATAAGAAAAATATCTCTTATCTCTTAAAATAGTGTGTGTTGTAGCACTATCCAGAAGACATATATCATCTTTATTAATCTTGGGTCCAATTGAAGACTGAGGAATTTTCATATTCTTCATAAAAAAAATCAAAAAAATATATCATAAGAAATATGAAGACAAACAGAAAAAGAACATTAAGAAATACATTAGGAATGTAGAAACTAGCAACACGTGGTGCATTAGAAAAATACACTCAAGAAAAATAAACTACTTGCAAACATAAAAAATGACAACTTTTATTGTAGCTTCATTCCCCAGTAAGATGATTAGTTCTTCAGTCAATATCCTCAAAAAAGTCTCCAGCTTCTAAATGAGTAATATTTGCAAGGCCTTCAAAATCATCATCTTTATATACAAGATGTGCCTCGGAATCATATTTGTTTGAGGGACCTACTTCATCATCATTATTTTGAAAGGTCAAGTGTGCCTCCACATTATTTTCTTTCTTTCTAAGGGAGGCTTGATAAAGTTTGACAAAATAATCTGGCGTACGACAAATGCGTGCCCAATGACCTTTCATACCACATCGATGACACATACTAATTTTACCTTTTGAAAGATTAATTTGAGAACCCTTATTGTTCTCCAGTTTGTTTTCACCATAATGACGATAATTGTTTCGTCCCCTGCAACATCCACGTCCACGTCCACGGTAATTATTTTATTTGCTTTCAAAATGATCATATGTTGCTACAACATTCACTTCCGGGAATGGAGCTGACCTAGTAGGACGGGCTTCATGATTTTTCATTAATAGAGTATTATTCTGCTCTGCCACAAGTAGGCATGTGATTAACTCGGAATATTTTTTAAAACCCTTTTCACGATATTGATGTTGTAGCACCACATTTGAAGCGTGAAAAGTAGAAAATAATTTTTCCAGTAAGTCCTCGTCTGTGATAGTGTCTTCACATAATTTTAATAGAGAACTTACTTTAAAGATAGCAGAATTATACTCACTTACGGTTTTAAAGTCTTGCAACCTTAAATGTATCCACTCATATCGAGCTTTTGATAATACCGTAAGTTTGAGGTGGTCATATCAATCCTTCAAATTAGTCCATAATTCAAGTGGATCTTTTATGGTTAAATATTCAGTTTTTAACCCTTCATGTGTAGATGATGACGAAGGAAAATCATAGCATTTGCTTTATTCTGATTTGATGCTTCATTTCCTTGTATAATAGTATTTCCAAGACCTTTAGCGTCAAGGTGAATTTCAACATCAAGGAACCATGATAAATAGTTCTTCTCGGCGATGTCAAGTGCCACAAATTCAAGTTTTGATAAATTCGACATGGTGAAAATTATCATAAAAGATAAATTAGTTAGAGAAATAATTATATTAATAAAGAATTAATGAAACGAAACGAGTCAGGAAAAAATAAACGGAAATAAAGTTATATCATGTAAACAACCTACTATTTCATTTTATTCTTGCCATAAATTGGAAACAATATACTGCTTCATTTCACTTTATATTATTGATATATATGTGCTAAAAGAATGAACGTGATTAACATTATTTATATGTTCCAATCCAATAAATATATAGTAATTAAACTAATGTAAAATTATTACTTGTCACAGTTCTTTAAAATGCCTTAAAGATACGTTTTGATCCAGGAAGTCCATTAATATTATAAGTATGTCGTCAGTGGGTAGCTAGTTTGATGACTTTGAGGTCATCTAAGAGTTGAGCACTAAAGGAAATAGTTATTTTATCACTGCAATGTACTTGAACTATTTAAGATGCCCAAGAGACAAGTAGTCTTCAAACGGTGAGCATAAGATATGTACTGCCATAACCAAAATGAATATAATGATACATACCTTAATAAAATATGGCTCAACTTAGTGGGGGTTAAGGATAACATTAGAGTTTCGTGTTGATAACGTGTTATAAAATAAAAGCAATGCAATAAAATACAAATAAGAAGACACCAAAAAGAAGTGAAATCTCCTTTCTATCTCTATTTCATATTTACATTTTACTAATCACTTTTATTTTATAACAAAATGTCAGTTCATACTAGAATATTAAATTTTGTGGTTCAAGAACCTCAGTTACCTACATCCTTCAAGAGGCTGTAGGCTACATGAAAAAAGAAGTAATGGCGCCTAAGCATAAACATAAAACCATCTCAACTATGTGATATCAACATCATCTGCAGGTGAAGATCAGCATCCTGCTGCGCAAGCTCCACCATCATAGCCTCATCAAAGAATTTGTTGATGCTCATGTCTTCACTCATTCCCTAAAAAGAGAAGGATACATTTATCATATTGAGACAATCATCTGGTTCAATAAAGCTCGATAACTACTTCCAATACGGCTCATTAATCAAAGCTCAGATCACCACATTCCCCTTGATAGATATTTGTGTTTCAAAAAGAAATTACCAAAAAGGTGAGAGATGAAGCCTTAAATGGGAAACAAGGGACATGTGGAAGAGGGCTTGCACCAAAGATCAGAGTAGAAGAGAAACAGGGATATCTGGAAGGACACGTGCACCACTTCAAATCAAGTGTTCCAGAAATCTGAAGAGTAAATAACTTTTTGAAAATCTCAAATTAACCTTGCTCGAATTCATACCTTTCTACGCCTTGTCTTCACCATGAACTCACGAGCTAGATGCTGAACTGGGGCAGGCTCCAGTAAGAGGATTCCCAGGGACAATAGCCCAATGATCAAACACCGAAAGACAAAACGCATGCCCTTGGGCGTGATACCTCAAGTCCGTCTCGAAACCAAAGGACTCAATAACAGGTAAAAGTGCCTGGACAAAGAAGTGTGCACATGAGAAAACTTGACGTTATAACATGAGAACATTGTATCAGTAATCCAGGGTGCAATCAATATTTAGAAATCAAACCTTGACGATGTGGGCAGGGGTCCCAGGTTGAGGAACATCTGCAGTAACATGTCCACGCCTCCGAGACAACACCGTGTATATGGCAGAGAGACAATCCATGGGTGTTTGGATCTGAAGCAAGACACCAAAAAGTTAGCCCAAGTTTAAGAAAACATCTTAAAATATATTTTTCTTTTAGTTCAAATTTTATCCCTATTTATGTAACTAGTTGAACACAACCAAGGCTCAACAATGTACTTTTCTTATCACTTGAACATAGTAAAAATACTAGCAAGAACGTCATCAATATCCTGTCCTGACAGTTCCGCTACTAACCTTTTCATGATATAAATGGCCACAGAGCAGCAGCTCCACAATTAGAAAAATGTGTTTTATACAGCTTACCCCTTTCCCCCTCTTTTCTTTACATGGTTCTGTGAAGAACTTAACAAACAATTTATCATAAATGCATTCACCAAAGTGTGCTCCAAACAATACAAAAAAAAAAAAAAAAAAAAATATTGAGACAGACAGACAACTTATACCTCCACATAATACACAGGTTCCATAAGCCGGGGTGTCGCCATAAGGAAAGAAGAGTAGGGCTACACGTTGTGCAGTTGGAATAATCTGACCCGGTATACGATTGGATGGCTCAGGTGTAATCTTCACATCAACTATTTTGAATTTAACATTTCTAATGGGCTCATCACAGAGGGGTCCTTTCCGAGCTCCCCATTGAAACCTGTTGAACTTTTGTTAGTCCAATAACTCAAGCAGGAAGAAAGCACAAAACTAAGAAATTCAAGTTACCCCTGAACAATAGAATCTTTAATAGCATTCAACAAGCTCTTGTCCACTTCACTTGGGAGTGTATCATCCAATAAGATGTTAGGTCCGTGCAAATATATTTAAAGTGTCAAAACAGAAAAATTCAACAAAACAATAGAAGCAATCCATTACAAAAGTTCAAAACAACTAAGTGATAAAGCAACTATGCTACGTAACAATTGACCTGCTTATCAGGTCCAAATGCCCAGATGGACCGTGCAGCAAGCAGATCCCAGTCATATTTGGTTTGGAAAAAGTTACCAAGTTTCTTACTAGGCCAATCTGTGCTTACAATACCATTCTCAATATCCTCAGCAAGTCCTTTCTCCAGTAGTTCAGCAATCTACAAGAAATATAAGTGAGCAGGGAGGGAAACAATTACACAGCTTGCGGAGATAAAAAAATTAACCGACTATCTCACCATGGTGATTTTATTTTTCTTGTTTGGTGTTTCAGCAAAACATTTCATTGAAGACGACTCAACTACAGTTTCACAGAATGAGACAACTGGATCAGCCACCTGAATATTGCACACACAAAGGAAAAACACCTCGAGATCAGTTAAGTTTGATATATGAGTCCCTGCTGACAATAAGTTTTATAAAACGAGCAGAGAACTGACAAAGATGAATGCATGAAGAGAGAGAGAGTATAAAAGCACCTTAACGTCCACCTCGGAGTAAAGCTCCCTGAGGTCCTTCATTATGGAATCTAGGTACAATTCACCAGTACCTAATATTGTGTGTTCACCGGACTCTTCAACCTTTGTGATTGCAAGAGGATAGCTCTTACTGATTTTCCTAAGCCCCTCCACCATTTTAGGCAACTCGCTAGGATTCAAAGGCTCAGTTGCTGTTTTCACCACTTAAACTGCAGGGGCCGAAATATGTACACATCCTCCTCAAATTCCAAATTACAAAGAGTAGCAGTTTTCATAATTGAAGCATCCACTCCTTCAATCAGAACCCAAGCACCTGGAGGAGCCTTACTTATGGGTATCCTGTAACGACCTTGATAAACCCACAGCTTGGTAACTTCTTTTACAGTCATATCCTCTTCATCATCAGGTAAATATCCCTCTCCCAGAATGCGTACTGTCTGCCCTGTCATTATTTCACCGCTGTAAACCCTACCAAAAGCATCAAATACACTACAATCTGATTTGGGATACAGCTTGGTCACATTAACCATCAAAGGGCCAGCGGAATCACAATCTTCCATTGCTTTGTAAACTGCTGAATCCTTTGGACCCGCGTATATGTGCTCTACTTTCCTAGCTGCAGCTGCTTTAGCCGAAGGAATGTGATGAACCAACATATCAGTAAACCCAGTGACTGTGCCAAAAACAGCACTGCAAGCCAGCCTTAGCAGAGGCCTTACGTTTAGACGGTAAGCTGCATTGCTAAGCGTCACCCCAAGTTCTGCCAGGGTTGCTTCAACACTCTTCTTGTGTTCTCCAATCACTTGTCTATAGATTTCGTAGAGAGGTTAAAGAACGAACTGCACAAAAGATCTTTCGACCTCACTTGCAGGTGGTTTCTTCTTGAAACCTCTTGTGTCAAGATCGAAGTAGAAGACCCCCCAAAGCAGCGAAGCAAACATGTTGGCATCAAATGCAACTCCATGAAGCTTAACATATAGTTTGGCAAATGACTGCAGTGTGAATGACCATCCTGCTGATGCACTTGCAAAACAGACATTCCCTAATGCAGGATCAAATACTTGTGCATTGCCAGCTATGGACGAGGCAGCGGTAATTTGGTTGTTGACAGCTTCAATTATGTGCTTTAACTTGAAATAGGTCTCCTTCGGAGGCAATTTAATCAGTTATCAATCTGTCAACCTAAAAAGACAACAACGTTTTAATGAAAAACTAAATAAACTGTATCTCAATGTTTTCACCAGTTTAATGTGATAGACAAGGTACCTTGTTAATCACAAGAACAATTGGAATACGTTCTTGAATCGCATGCCGAACGGCCATTTCTGTATTTACCTGTCACCAATGACACAAGCAACAAAAGTAAGTGGTCTAGCTATTTGGTGTAGTTATACCAGATAAAGTCCAGATAGAACTCAATTGCAGGAATACGGCTTTTAAAAAATAAATATTAGGAAATTAGGGGAAAAAGATGGTCACCACGTCCCATACACGTTACATAGTGTTAATCTGTTTCAGACGTATGTCTAACAAATTCATTGTTCTACGCACTCCACCACATACCAGCTAGTCTAAAGGACCGCCATTCTCCATCAGGCAGACAATGCTAGACCACATATTATATGAATAAATAAGCCACTCCATTAGTTGAATATTTTATCAGGCTATATAAATCTCTACACGTCGCTTTAAACTCCATGCTCCCAAGTCCCAACCCCCAGGCATTAAGAAAATATAGCAAAACATTGTTATACTGTACCAATTCTATTTGACAATAATGGAATAAGACTTCTGGCCTTATTTTTCAAAAGTAAATTGTGCTTCATGTATGTATTAATAAAACTAAGGTGTCAAACATACGCTATTACTCTCATTCGTGGAGGTTTAGTACTCTTGTACTTGATTAATTAGCTGGGAAGTCACCTTTAGATCTATCTAGCAGCTATGTAATTCCTACAGTAAATGTATCAACTCCAGAGGATGGCAAGGTTGGTAATTGAGCAGCCCTATACTGGATGCTGCAGGTCAGAAATTATGTTACTAACTTATCACGTATAAAGACTAAAAATTCGGGAAAAAACGACCACAAAAAGCCACCAAAGTTGGTCCCTAAACAGTGAAAAGCGACCAAAATGCGTCCAAACAGGCTTGGTCGCTATTTTGCTGGTCCCTTTACCATAGAGACCAAAGTTGATCGCTAATTAGCAACCAACTTTGGTCTCTATGTTTAATTGACCGAATATTCCGGGTATCAAAAAAAGAGACCAACTTTGCTCGCTATATTATTTTAATAATATAAATTTAGCGACCAAATTTGGTCTCTATTTTTAAATTACGTTATTTATTTATTTATTATTATACAAAATATAGCGACCAACTTTGGTCTGTAAATAAAATATAATATTTTAAAATCTGGAAAATAGCGACCACAGTTGGTCGCTTTTTTATTAATTTATTTAATTTATTTTAAACAGAAGCGACCACAATTGCTCTTTAATTTCCAGAAAAAATAATTTTTTTACTAATTTATTTAATTTGTTTTAAACCAAAGCGACCACAATTGGTCGCTAATTTCCAGAAAAAATATTTTTTTTAATAACATAGCGACCAAAGTTGGTCGCTATTCTGGAAATCTGGGTTAGTTAGCGACCACCTTTGGTCGCTATTCTGGAAATCTGGGTTTAATAGCGACCAACTTTGGTCGCTTTTCTGGGTTTTATTTTGGCAGAAACTGCCTATTTTGGCAGCCACACCACCTGCCAGCATACCAAATCCTATTACAACAACAACAACAACAATAATAACACAACAACAACAACAATACTAACACAACAACAACAACAATACTAACACAACAACAATACGAACTAACAACACAACAACAACAACATTAAAACCAATATTAAAACCAACATTAAAACCAACAACGTATAAAGTTTAATAGAACTAACACATTTAACTAACAAAACTAAGTTAACACTTATTACAAGCCCATTCCAAAACGGACCAAAGTTCTATTGTCTAGTTCAAAGTATATAAAAGTACTCAATGACTGTTTCATTCTATATCATTATCATCACCGTCTGATGAATCTTCATTATCAAGACGGTAATGAGAAGGGTCATTTCGTGGCGGACGAGAAGAACGATCACGGGGAGGACGAGAGGAACTAACACGGGGAGGACAGAAGGAACGCTCACGTTCAAGTTGAGCCTCTGGTGATGGCTCGCGAGACCCGGGAATCGGAAAAGCTCCAGAAGCTAGGAGAGATTTAAGCTGAGCTTGCATACCTTCGTACCGAGCTTGCATACCTTCGTACTGAGCTTGCATGCCTTGGTATTGAGCTTGCATGCTAACGTACTGAGCATCTCTAAGCCTTTATCGTTCCTTGGATGCTTTTAGCTCGCTTGTGAGCTTTGTCACAGTCTCCCGCATAGTGGAGAGGCTCTCCCCATCAAGTTTCTCGGCTTGCGAGGAAGTTCCTATTCCTTGCATTCCACAGTGATAGCGGTGGAACTTCTTATTAGGAAGCCCGTATACCTTCCCATATTTTGCACCGCCAGCCGCCTGCATCCATAGTCTTTCTGCATCCTCCTCCGAAATATGGATTGGCTCGCCCGACTCATTAGGTAGCTGACTGCGTATGAATTCTTCCATGTCAACTCTGAAGCGATCCTATAAGAAAATTTTTATTTAATTAGTATTTGAAAGATTATATTAGAGTATATCAGAATACTTAATGAAAAGAGAAAACTTACATGTANCGATCCTATAAGAAAATTTTTATTTAATTAGTATTTGAAAGATTATATTAGAGTATCAGAATATTAATGAAAAGAGAAAACTTACATGTACAGTCGATGATCGGTCGTCGACCCACCTTTCTGGATCAGTCTCTTTCTTTTTCTTGACAATATGAGTCTCCTTGAATAACTCATCTTGCTTCATTGGACGACCCAACTTCTTTTCCTGAAAATTCATAAATTATAGTTAATAAACAGAATAGATATACTTTGAAAATTAAAATAAATGAATAAATTACGTACCAATCTTCTTTTTATAGTCCCTTGGCTGATCGCACCTCCAGTGTGCAAGGAGCCTCCCTTCTCGGATGCGCGAGCTTTCTTTCCTTTTTCGCTCTTCTTTAAGAACTCCGCGGTAAGCCACTGCCTTTGCAAATCCCTCCAAAAATCATCAAGCAATCAGTTAGGCTTCTGGTTGTACAGTCTAGCGTTGGAGAAACTATGCGACAATCGCTTCCGAGCCTTAAGATTAAAATTACGCACCACCTCCGCGCTATAGCGGTGTTCCCATACACACTTGCTCTGTATTTCAAAAGTTAAATATTGTATGAAAATATCATAAATATAAATAATTATAAAGCTTAAAAGAAAATTTATACCTTAAATTCATTGAAAACTTTCTCCTTCAGCGAGAATGGGAATTCGCTCCAACTCATATAAGGGGCATCATAAAGCTTTCTGGTGGTGTTGATGATTATCCTCATAGTAGTGTTACTCGGGATGAACCTGCAATTTAACAAAAAAAACTTTAATATATTAGTACAAACTGTACAAAATAATAAACGTAAAAAAAACAAGTTGCTCTTACCCATCACCCTCAGGGACTATGATGATCCTGCCATACTTATCCTTATGCACCTCCTCGTCATCATCAACATCATCGTCGGAAACAGGTACATTAGATGCATGTGTGGAAGGTGTAGGGGGGTCATAGCTAGTATCTCGCAGGAGAAGGCCTGTAAGAGATGGAACCGATGAGGAAGATGGTTGTGATCCCTGTGACTGCGACATCGCGGGATCGACCGGAAGCTGCTGTGATACTGATGCCTCTGACCCTCATGGATGTGGAACCAGTGGATGTGACCGACGTGGTTGTGACCCCCATGGCTGTGACCTGGATGGATGTGAGCCATGTGCTCGTGAGGCAGCTGGACCGTATGCTGGACGTACAGTCCTAGGGCCCTATGCTGAAAGACCCGGTGTCTCCACAAAGATGTAGCTGGGCTGGTGATGTTGTGACGCCTCATAATATCCATCGGGTGGAGGATAAGACATAGGCGGAGCCTTTTAAGAGGGTGGAAAAGAGGAAGGATAAGAGGGAGGAGTATCTTCTACTCTCCTCTTTCCCTTCTTAGCCTTTCCTTTACCCCGAGAACCCGTAGGGTCATCGGTACCTCGACCCTTGCCTGTCATCTGCATAAAAATTACATATTTAGATTGAAACATATAATAAAATAGCTATAAAATGAGAAGTAGTAAAGAAACCAACTTTTTAAAGCTCATCGACATATTGTTCCTCGTCCGAGGATTCTTCTTCCGAACTAGTTTGTGCTTCATCAGTTGATTCTTCTTCAACATTTTCTATTATTGTTACTTCATCTATGTCAACTTCTTCCAATATGTGTGCAGGATGTTCCAAATCATTTTCTAAAAGTTCGTCCACTATTTGGTGAATACTGGAGATATCATTTTGATAAGCAACATCTAACATATTCTCGATTTCCACCCTACCTACAGGTTAAGTTTTAATTACAACCCACCAATCTGACTTATTCCGCCGCAATGGATAAAGAGCATAATACACTTGCCTAACATTATGTGAAATAATGAAAGGATCATAGCGATCATACTCCCTCGTATGATTAACCTCAATTATGTTGTATTGATTGTGTACTCTTGTACCTCTTGTTGGATGTGGGTCAAACCACTTGCATCTAAAGAGTATCAATTTCTTATATGGATAACCAGTATATTCTAGTTCAATTATTTCTTTGAGCACGCCATAATAATCAATATCTCCAACTTGGTTGCCATCACCTCCTTGAACCCACACCCCACTTTCGTTGCTATTTTTATTTTTAGAGCAATCCTCTGTATGAAACTTGTAACCATTCACAACGTAC